>JBCEWC010012469.1:0-15832 GCA_038996855.1 Solanum aculeatissimum | reverse complement strand
AAAAAAGCCTAATTTTATATGATATCCTAGTTGGTAGCTTAGGTGGCGGAATTAGTGTCACATGGCTTGCCACATGTGTGTCGTTAACCCTTGAGGGGTATTTGTGGTCTCTTAAGATAACGGCAGAGCTATTTTTGGTCCAAAAATCTAACGGAAGGTATAAGTGGTCTATTTTGCATAGTTCAGGGGCAATTTTGACCCTTTTCCGCTCAATCTATCCCCAAGAGAGAAAACTTTAAATATCTTGAATTCATCATCTAGGATAGTGGTGATATCGATGACGATGTCACACATCGTATTTGGGCAGCAAGGATGAAATGGAGGCTTGACTCTGGAGTATTATGTGATAAGAAGATACTACCTAAATTTAAAGGTAAATTTTACAAAATGGTGGTTAGATCGCTATTGCTATATGTGGTGGAGCGATGATCAGTAAAAAACTCACATATTCAGAAGGTGCAGGTTGTGGAGATAAGGATGTTGAGATGGATGTGTGGGCATACCAAGGGTGATAAGATTAGGAATGAGATCATTCGGGTAAGTTAGGAGTGACATTTGTGGCTGATAAAATAAGGGAAGCGAGACTGCAACGGTTTGGACATGTGCAGAGAAGAAGTGTCGACAAGCCTGTTAGGAGGTGCGAGAGGTCGAATTTAGGACTTATGTAGATGGGTAGAGGTAGATCGAAAAAGTATTGGGGGGAGGTGATTAGACAGGATATGACGCAACTTCATCTCACTGAGGACATGACCTTAGATAGAAAGTAGTGGAGGTCGCGTATTAGTGTAGAAGGCTAATAGGCTTGTAGGGGTAGGATGTTGTCTGGCCTCGTGATATAGTAGGTTAGTAGAATTAATCGTGTATTTATATCTGATGTTGTTATTGTCCATCTTATATGTGTTACTTTTATTGCATTTATATATTATCTTTTGCTTTCCACTTTATATCTAGTATCTTATGCTTTTAGGGCTTAATACTTTTGAGACGAAGGATCTTCCGAAAATAGCTTCTCTATCTCTATGAGATAGTGGTAAGATCTGCATACATTTTACTCTCCCCAAACCCCACTTGTGAGATTTCACTAGGTATATTATTGTTGTTGTGTTTGTACACATACTACTATTTAATTATAGTTAATTAAATATATTTTTATCTTATTAAATTAATTAACAGTGATAATTGAATATGAGTAAATATAAATATATGACATGAGTAAATTTTACCAACTTAGAATTTGGTAGATAAAAATCTATTACAATTCTTTTAATAATAATCTACTATACAGTATACTATACTCGTCTGATTAATTCAACTTTACTACATATAAAATTCATTAAAAAATAATAATACTCTTCTTGATATCTCTTTTTAATATTCAAAATTCAAATCTGATACTTTTAATTAGGGATAGAAGCATTATATTCATCTCCCATAACTCTTGATGCTACCGCCCACAGGGGCGGACCTAGGCAATGAGGAGGGGTTCATCCGAACTTCTCAGCGAAAAATTATACTATATATATATGGGGTAAATTTTTTGATATTTTCGTATATATATTAAATTTGAACATCCTAAACAATAATCAAAGTCTAACATAGTAGTAGGTCTCCTTTTAAATGAACCCCAACGCTTAGGATTTGAATCTCACTTAAAGCATTATTTTAATTTCACTTTTTTTTTAAAGTGCTGAAATAATATTAGACTATGTATTACTACTTCCTTTGTAAATTATATTTTATTGATTTATTTGCACATTTATACTTTTATATTTCGAACTCCTGGAGTTAAAATCGTGGATCCGCCACTGACCGCACACTAGGACCAAAAATAGTAGTTTTGGTGACCCTCCATCGTTGTTGTTGGGGTTGGATCTACCATTAAAATTACAGATTCAACGTGATCATGTAACTTTGATCAAATTTTATATTTATTTTTAAAAAATAACTTAATTTCTAATAGAAAATTATTCATGTGTCATAATAATCTATAATAAACCACAACAAAAAAGTTTGATATAAAATCCTTACATTTTTTTTTAAAAAAAGAAAGAAAAAAAGAAGAAGAAGGTATGTGTATATTGTTGTTATATTTGTATCGCTATGTCCTTGTACTTTAATTTATATTGAACTTTATGTGATGTATACATAGTAGAATTAGCAAAAAATGAAAATTTAACTTGTTCAATTTTTTTATAATAAAGGTACATAATGGCATGAAATAATTAATTTATTTGGAAAGTTATATAAATTGGACCCATTAGGTAAAGTATTTATTTAAATTGGATCCATGATCCAAATTATTCATCCAACAACCTCGTTGTTAAACCACTGCTTCTTCGTCCTTCATACTATGGGGGAATATATACATACACTCTAATGACATCTATATACTTTGGTACCAAGCAGTAGTAGTCGTTTCACTAAAACATTACCTATTTCCCCTCGATGCGATCAAAGTATATATATTCTAATGTTATCAAGGAGTAAATGAGTAGTGATTTCACTAAATTATTATTTTTTCATCCTTGCTCAAGCAGTAATTGAGCAGTCTTTTCATTAAAGTACTATTTGTTGATATCATCGGAGTATATATATTTTAATAGTAATCAAGGAGTAACCAGAGTAATGTTTATACTGAATCACTATTTCTTCCTTTTTGATACCACCAGTAATTTAGTAGTGTTTGTTTTTTTTTTCCTCATTGATACTATCAGAGCATAAAAGTACTCTGATGACATCAAAAGCACGAGTACTTAAGAAAAAAAGATATGAATAAGAAAATAGTTGCTTATAAATAGTTTCTTTTTTGGAGTGCAAGTGGTTTTTCCCCCAAATTTCTTTAGTGTATTTTTCACCTTTTCCGGAGTAATTTGTGATTTGCACCCCTAATGTATGCCCTCTTTTGTGACTTGCGTCTTATTCTATTATTTTTTGTGATTTGCACCTTAATCTTCTTATTTCCTTGCAAAATCACAAAAACTCATTTTTTTCAATACTTTCCAAAGGGTAAAAAAGGAAATCAAATATTAAAAAAAAAATCAACAAGATTTGAACGATAAAATATATACATCACGTAAAGCTTATTCTCTTTTACTTTTACAATTTCTCTTTCTTCCTCTTAGTTCTCTAGAGAATGAAATTGTACAAAAAACTCAATTACTTCAACAATATCATAAAAAAAAATGCAATTGAGTTTCATTTTCACAGTCAATTTAAGCTTCCTTTAAATAGCTTTACATGTTGCCAAGATAGAAGAAGAGGTATTATGATGAAGTTTTTTCTGCAAAAATTAGGGCATAGAAACTAGGGTTTAAAGCGTAGAAAAGATTGGAAAAAATACCCACCCAATTTTCTCGTGAATAAAATATTTTTTTACAGAAATATTAATTGTGTTTTCCTTTTTTACCCTTTGAAAATTGTTGAAAAAAATGAATTTTTGTGGTTTTGCAAGGAAATAAGAAGATTAAGGTGCAAATCACAAAAACATGAATAGAATAATTAGGTGCAAATCTCAAATTACTCCCTTTTCCGTGTGATATAAACCCGTGGGTTAGAAATTGAAATAATTACCTAATTACACTCCTTTATTTATCATATTTTTTATTATTCCCACCCATTTACAAAAAATTCAAAAATCCCTTCCTTTCATCTGGATACATTAATTCAATAATTCGGATACATTAATTCTGATTGTTGAATTATCTCTATGTTTAATGTATCATACTTTAAATGTTACCTACTGATACTTAAAAATTTTAATTTTTTTATTTGAGATTGAATTAATGTATCCGGATTACTGAATTAATATATTCGAATTGTCATGTTTTTTAAAGGATTTTTGTAAATTGAAAAAAGATAAAGAAAAATGATAATTAACTATTTATACTATGTGATTTATATAAAGGACAAATTACACTGAGAGACACTAAACTTAAAAAATTACAAAAAAAAAAGCCCTTGTTGTATAGACATGTATAGTCGGTGTATATTTTATGTATCATAATGTATATTTTGTGTATAACCCATGTATAAGTAATATACATCGTATAGAAGTGTATACTTTCTATAACTTTTGACAAACCATATTGTATAGTCATGTATAGTTTTGATGATTTTGGGTTATTTTTTATGTAAATAAAATATGGACTACTTTTTTTTATAAATATTTTACTTTTTTTGTATATATATGTAATTTCCCCTTATATAAATCCTACTTAGAACTTAGATAAGTGTTGGCTGTATTTGGGCCTTATCTCTTGGGCTAACCTTCTAAGGAAAGGTCCAATGCTTAAGGAGAATTTTCTGTTAAGCCCAAAGGAAATTTAATTGGGTTTTTCTTCTTTATTTTCAATTTTACTCCAAACAAGTTACCAAAAATGAACATTTTGTTATAAAATAATTAAATAAAGCAAAAATAAGAATATATTAGAGCACAAAGAGGAAGATTATTATTTCATGGTGATATAATGAATGAGAATCCCTCTATTATTTATAGAAAAAAATTGACTTTGTCCCTAAGTAACTTACCCAATCTTTTTTTTTTCAAAAAAATAAATAGACATTCAAAAAAATATACTAAACATATTTATAACACCTCTTGAATGCTTATTTAATAAATAATGTGCCTCGTTAAAATCTGATTAGGAAAAAAAATTATAGCAGAAGGAAAAAAATACACATATCTAATAATACATATTTTATCTGCCTTGTTAAAATTTTAACTTGAAAAATATATGACTAATTCTAGTAAAAAAGAGTAAGATATTCTATTAGGACTATGTTGTAAAATTGGAACAACGTGAGTAGTAAGATATTCACTATACTAAAAATATAAATCAAATAATACTTATCCACTTTATAAAATCAAAAGATAATTTTACACTAAATTCTATAATATTATTTCGCTATAACAATTAAAACAAATCTGAATTAACTAAGTTTATTATAAAAAAATTTAACTATTTATAAAATTCGATAATATTTTTTCCTCGCAATAAAAGAGAGAAATATAATCCTTACCAACATATTCCTATAATTTTTCCATACTTGAAAATCTTTTCCCTAATTCACTTGGTTTTAAATTTTTTAAAGTATTTTTAAGCAATTAAATTGTGGCTTAGACTTATTCTTGAACATGTGAATAAAATCAAATAGAACTTCCTCTTTTGAAATGATTTGACCATTCCACTTTCAAAGATAGCCAAAAAAGAAATTAAGATTTTCAATTTGTGGCCCCTAATTGACAAGAGTGGATCCACACATGCATAAGTATAATTACATATTGACTTTTATTCTATAGTAATACAATTTTTTTTTAAAAAAAACAATTAACACTTCAAAAACTATATATTTATGCAAAACTTGCCACATTAAATTAAGACACTATGAATTTCATTCAATTTCTTTTATATATTACTCCCTTCGTTGATTTTTACTTATCACTATTTCACTTATTGAGGTCAAAACATATGAACTTTGATCAATATTTTAAGATGTGTTTTTTTATCATATTAATATGAGAAGGATTGCAACTTATAACATTTTTCATATAGTTTTCAACCATCTAAATTTTAGATTTCAAATATTAAATTTAGCTACTTCAATTTTGATTTAAAGTTTAGTCAAATTGACCTTGAAAAACGAAATGCTGACAAGTAAAAGTGAATAAAGGGAGTATATGCTTTAATGGATCATGAACAGTGGTGGAGCTATGATTTTCTTTAAGAAAATTCAAAATTTTAAGTAGACACACAAATTAATCGAAGGGGGTTCGATATCTATTATATTATATATAAACAATATTTTTTTTAAAAAAAGTTCGAATGAACCCCTGATTACTATGTGACTCTGCCATTCAAGACAAAATGCTTAGACTTGACTTTAAATTATTCAAGAATTTTTGTTTAGCTTAAAGAGATGTTAAGTATTACTTGAAATGGGATTTTTACATATCTAAGGAATATATGTACAGTTAAATTAATTACACGTAATGCGACTTACATTTTCATCAAAAGTTTTAAACAATACTAAGGTATATCTTCCCATATATAGTAATTAGATCTTGTAAGATTTAGGAATCTTATCTAATAAGTTCATGTAATTAAATCACTGATCTCCTATAATCTTTACTACTATAATAATTACGTAATTAAGCAAATATATTGCATGTATTTACATTACACCACTATAATTTGAAAAAAAAATACAGTTTATAGTTATAGTTAGAGTTTTGTTGTTATTTTCTCTCTCTCTCGCCTCTATCTCTCTGTAATCTCTTGCCAGATATACAAATACATATGTTTGTCAGCTACATATATATAATTATTTGACAGATATACATATACAATTCGTCTCTCTCCACTCTCTGTCCTCTCTCGCTCTCCTCCCTCTGTCGATCTCACTCACTTCTGTCCTCCCTCTCTCGATATCGCTTGTGCCTCTCCTCCCTCTCCCACTCTCGCTCGTCAGATATACAAATACATATATATATTAGTTACACATATAATTATTTGGCAAATATACATATACAATTCACCTCTTTCCACTCTCTGCCCTCTCTCGCTCGCCTCTCTCCTCCTCTCTCTATATCGCTCACTTCTCTCCTATATAGCTACAAATCATAATTTTAGCAAAATATAGCTATTTTTTGACTTATTATGTTTCAAATGTTTGCTCTTTTTAAAAAATTCTCATAGTTTAATCTTAATTCATTAATTAAAGTAAGAATACCACCCATTAATCAAATATTTTCAAATGATTTTTTTATTAAGAACCACTTCGATACTTTTGAATTTTCCATATCAGTATTAGTTTTCAAATCTAATATTTTTCGAATAAAACAATTCCAATCAAAAAGACTAAATGGATATAAAGTGTTAGCAGTAAAAAGCAATTTTAAATATCTCTTGAATATCACATATTACTATATTAGAATAAGCTCGAACTATTGAACTTCATCATAATTTTGAAGAAATTTTATTTATTCCATTTTTAGTCTACGTGTCTTACTTTATTTTTTAGTCTGTTTAGAAAAAAAAATACTTTCTTTGTCCCTTTTTAGTTATTACATTGAGTTTTCGAAAGTTAATTTAATTAATTTTTAAAACTAAATAAGATCACATTATTTCAGTAGTTTAAAATAAAAATTTAGATATGCAAAAACTATATAAAAGTACTATACTGTATATTTTCATGTTAATATAATAAAAAAATACATTTTAGAATATTAATCAAAATTCATACCGTAACTTAAAGAAAAAGAAGAAAACTATAGGTAAAAAAGAGTGAAGGGAATATATTTGTTTCAACATCTAGCAAGTTTCTAATGCAAATATTCTTTTTAATTTTGGCCATAATGATACTCCCTTATGTATAGGACCAAGTAGATATGTAACAAAAAATTTAGCATAATATATATATTATGTCTATTATTTGACTTTAATTGATATTTATGATCTTTAATTTTGAATGTGTATAGGTAGACACTTAAATTTGTATAAAATTAAATAAATAGACAAATGCATCATACATATATAGTGTCTACGTTACAATTCACGTGAGATACATTCAAACTCATTTATATATGCCATATAGGATGTGTGTCTCTATCTCTTCAACTTTATACATGTGCTAGTGTCTACTTGTGTACATTCAAAGACGTTGAAGGACGTACATGCCAACCGAGGCCGAACGATACATTTATGTATTATGTCAAAATTAAAGTTTATATATTGTATTCTCTTGACATCTTCGTATGTTCACTTTTTTATATTTTAACTCTTCTTGGTAAGAAAATTTCTTATTCTACCACTATTTGTAGAAACAGTATAACATGTTTATATTTTTAAATTTTGTGTTCAGTCAAACTAATTAACGAAAATCGAGGGAGTACTAAAGTTGGAATAAAAAATGTCCTGCTACAATGTGTCACTATCCCATAGAGCTCTATATAAATAGATAGTGCCTTTTATTATAAGTCATCAAATAAGAAAAATAACTCAACACACATACACATTATATATCATGGATGGAAATTCATCTAGAGGGAAAAAAGCCATGCAAGAGAAGGAGGAAGTGAAATACCGCGGCGTCCGTAGGCGGCCGTGGGGGAAATTCGCGGCGGAGATACGCGATCCAACCACCAAGCCGAGTTCCCGACAGTGGCTTGGGACATTTGACACCGCGGAAGAAGCTGCTAGGGCTTATGATAAGGCAGCATTTAACCTAAGAGGACACCTTGCTACTTTGAATTTCCCTAATGAGTATTATAATCAACTACCTTGTCCTCCTTTATATCATGATAACTCAATTTATTCATCAACAAATAATGTTACTTCAAATAATATTCCAAGAGCAAAAGGAAGTTCATCAACATCTTCAACAAATAAATTGGCTAGGGAAGTTATTGAACTTGAATGTCTTGATAATAGTGTTCTTGAAGAACTTCTTGGAGCAGAAGATCCAAAAAAAGTTGCAAAAAGAAAATAAGGTTAAGTATTGTACACTTTATTATATACTTTATGCTCATTATGATAAATTATATATATGTTTTTAGTTTTAAAAGAAGTTTTCCTTTTTAATTTCAATGTCATGTAATTTGTTGTTTAGTTTAAGTTTATTAATCATCATAAATATGCAAAGCTTTGTATTTTATCAATTAATCTTCTCTTGGAAAGCCAATGACAAAGCTATATAGGTTGAAGGGTGATCAGTTAATGAATACCTTAATTATGTTGCGTATATAAGATTATTTATTTATTTATTTTTGCATAAACTATTTAATCTTGAACATCCTTGATGGAATACATACATATTAAGACGTCCCACATCAGAAAGGGACGAATAATTGATCGGTCTCCTTATAGCAATTCTCTCCTCATGAGCTCCCATTTGGGATGTGATCTAGGCTCAAGACCTAATTTTATATAGTATAAGAGTCATGATCATCTCAATTCTTTATTAATTCCCCGATGTTGGGCCCCACATTATACTATCCATGCTTTAACTAACAAAGTGTAGGCGTGCAGGGGAGTGTTAAGAAGTTACACATTGAAAAAGGTATGGACATTTGGTCTCCTTAAGTAGACTTAGGCAATCCTCTAATCTCCCGGTATTTATTTTTTGAAGTGTGAGCTACGCCAAAATCTAATTTTATAATATACGATGGAAAATTTGAGACGATTTATTTTCTTAATAATTATGATTTCTACATTTCTTGATATTTGATAAGAATTGTTGTTATGGTATCTTTGTTGAGGATGTGAAATGCTCAAATAGTAAGTTTGATCTATCGTCTATTGTTTACTTTTGACATATAAAGGAATAAGCAATCTTTAATTTATTCCTCGAATAAGTCAGAAAGAAATAGGATAAGATAAAGATGGTATAAATAGATAATTACTTGAAAAATAAATTAAAATAGAGTGGAAATATTAAATAATGAGATACATTTGTCCTTTCATTTTACCTTAAGCAGGTGAGTTTTTTTTTTTAAATTTTTTTTACCACAAAAAATGTTGATTATGATAAACCAAAAGTTGGCTCAAACACATGACCTATTTGAAGGGAGCCTAGGTAGAAATCCAAATCTTAAACATACAATTAATTGATTGAGTTGTAGATGTGATTATTTACTTCATGGATAAGACCTCTGGTTTAAGTTTAAGATAGCTTAATTGTGTTCGAGGAAAAAATTAAAAAAAGTATTTGACTACTATATGTATACTCCATTAATTTGTCTTTTAGGGAGATAATTCAACTTAGAGCTCCACTCTTACTATTGAATCGTTGCGATTAAATGTTAGATATAACTTAGCCCCAATAATAAGGGTAATGTTTTCTATCTGAATTGGTGATCAATATTTTTTAACTAATGGTGAAAAACTAAGTAATCTGCCACCAAAAACAACTCTATTGAGACAAAGAAGAGCTATCAAGAGCATATGAGACGTGCAGAATGATCATTTGGTCAGATTTAATATAGATTGCACACAAACATAATGATTAAATTTACGACTTTCTTAGAATTCCCTCATCTGATCTTTCTAAGAAATCTTGAAAACAACTTGACCATATGAGAAGTGCAGAATGATCATTTGATCAGATTTAATATAGATCGCACACAGACATAATCATTAAATTTATGACTTTCTTAGAATTCCTTCATGTGATATCTCTAAGAAATCTTGAGAACAACTTGATACATTATCTTCTTTTGATTCTTTAAGTGAAATGCGACCAAAAAGAAAAAGATAATTTACACCTCAAAAATTTCCCTAAGCTATCCATGTATTGTTGATTAATACTTAAACTATGGAGTGTTATTGTTATTCCATAGTATGTGAAAGCTAGAAAATAGGCCATAAAATGCATTCATGTGGGCTAATTTGGCACAAGAAAGTCAAATAAAATTTCATTAGACTTCCTTATTTTGCACTAAAAACACCTATTTCTTGTGCAAAATTATAAGTCAAATGAACCTGTTCCTTCTGGCCACGTAAATTTAAACTGTTCCTTTTTATTTTTTAGTGAAATTACTAGTGAATCACTTTATGTTTATTCCCCTTTGACTCATTCAAATGAAGAATCAATAAGAAAAGAATAAAGTTCAAATTGAACATATTTAATAAGGAGATGCCATTTCAATAGTAAAAAGAGATTATTGTCTGAAAATGTTCAAGATTAAAAGTAAGCAATTTGGGGAAAATGATCACTTCCCTCGTAAAAGTCGGGAAAATAAGTTTCACAAATGACAATCCATATTGATTATATATGTCTTTCTCCCCTTTCAGCACACCCTACGTCGTAGCCCCAATCCTCAGTACCCATCTTCCAGAGTATTTCTCTAGATGATATATAAATGTCTTTATAATAATATTTTTTACTAAAGTTTCGAACAAGTAAGAAATTCACTTATTTTCCTGAAAAATATTTTCTAACAAATAACACACCCTTTGTCTCTATTTATATATCATGCAATTGTAGACATTAATTTAATTTGTTAAACTTATATGATGATGATAATAAAATACTCCCTCTGTTCATTAGTCAACTTGATTAAACTTCAAAGCTAAATTGAAGTAGCTAAATTTACTATTTAAAATCTAAAATTTAGATGGTTGAAACTATACAAAAAATGTTATAAGTAGCAATCATTCTCATATTAATATGATGAAAACAAATACATTTTTAAAATATTGGTCAAAGTTCAGGTACTTTAACCTCGATAAACGAAATAATGACAAGTAAAAGTGAACGGAGAAAGTAACAACACTTGAAATTTTGGAATATATGATTTTCTTTAATAAATTCTGAATCTTCCTTTTAGGATTACGTGCATGGGGAACATATATGATAAGGTAGCTATTCCAAAAATGAATTTGGAATGGTATCTAGGTACCACTAATTAATTAAGGAAACGATACAACGTAACGCTACCTTAAATATTTATCAATTAATTTTGACATTTTTTTGTTACTTCTCTAAGTAAACATCCTGATTAACTTTTTATATATTCCTTTTTCTTTTTTTGGAAATTTAAGATGTGTGCTCATGACTCATTAGAAAATTACCCCAAAACAAATTCGTTTTAAAAACATTACCACCCTATATACTTATTTAGCATACTATATACATTTTATACCTTCAGGATATATATATATATATATAATTCCTTGGTGTGTGTAAATGTGCAGGGGCGGACCTAGGGTATGGAGAGGGGTTCATCCGAACCCCCTCGGCCAAAAATTACACGGTATATATAAGTTAAATTTTCTATATTTTCGTATATATATTAAACTTGAACCTCCTAAAAAATAAGCAAAGTTTAACATAATGGTAGATCTCCTTTTAAATGAACCCTCATGCTCAGGGTTTGAATTCCACTCAAACCATTATTTTTTAGCTTCTCTTAATTATTCCTTTGGAAATTATATTTTGCACATTTATACTTTTATATTTCGAATCCCTGAGTTAAAATCCTAGATACGCCACTATAAATATGATATAAGACAAAATTGTTTTTATCTTTTTGTGCATGCATTATGATTTTCTGACATAGTCATGCCCCTTTTTGAGGTATATATCAAGATGAATGATGAACAAGAACTCTAGGGAAAATATTGTATATATATGGTACGCGAATTTTTAGAATATGAGTGCATTATTGATGAAACGAGGAAAAAAAAGAAATTAAGTAAGAATTGTTTATAATCGGTCCAAAATTGAACGAATTAGGTAATTCGATCCTGAGCTAAGTATATTATTACATAAATCAAAGTGATAAAAAATTGAAGGTCACTATCTATTACTTATAATACTCTCGTGGCGTATTTGAATCCATGCATAACAAACACCTTATTGATCTAGTAAGTGATTTAACGTTATATAGCAATACAACGATCACAAAAGGGCATACAATCTAATAACACCAATAAGAGTAGGTGTGAGTTCAATTCCCACAATCTCTTCAATACTGAATTCCGATATAAATGGAAAAAGAAAATTCAAAATATACCATATATGTAGAGATATATTAATGATCCCTTACTATTTAGAGAAATTGTGTCCAAATATATGCAGCATGAATATGACAAATATCAAAAAGACTCAATTTTATTAGGTGTCACCAAATAATAGTCAACCTGATGAAGAAATTGTCAAGGTTCACAAGATTTCTAAAAGACTCAATTTTATCAACTTGGTTTCTTTTTGTCAGTGATATACCTGACAAAAAATATATGGGAAAAACACAACTAAAAATTTGTTGAGATAAATGACAAATTAATATTTATGATCACAAAGACTTTAATTTCTTGTGTTGACCTTTCAGCATTATTGTACAATTGAGTTACAAGAATTGCAGCAGTAAATTGATTGCTACATTCAAACACCCAAAAAAGAGGGATGAAATTTCCATAGTGAACAATATTTAAATTAGTGGGCGGAGCTAGAGGAGCGGAAGGGGGTTCAGACGAATTTCTTTTATGTAAAAGTCATATGAAAATATTAGTACGTCTTTATTTTATGTATATATAATAGCTGTCTTTGCCATTGATATTTGAAATGATCTTTATTTCCTCTTGTTTGGCTCTTCATCACAATCAAGAAGTTCCTCCAATAACTTATCATCCAAGTATTCAAATTCAAGAACTTGCCTCGATGACGATGATGAAGCCATTGATGAAGAAGAAGAAGTAGTACCACCACTATAAAAATGTGAAGAACTACTAGGCAAATTATATTCCTCAGGGAAATTTAGTATAGCTAAATGTCCCCTCATAGAATAAGCTGCCCTATCATAAGCTCTTGCTGCTTCTTCCGCAGTGTTAAATGTCCCTAGCCATACACGTGCTCCTTGTCGCGCTGAGTCACGTATCTCTGCTGCAAATTTCCCCCACGGACGCCTCCGTACGCCTCGATATTTGATCTCTCCACCACCACCACCATTCGTTTTTCTTCCATGGCTAGATTGATCTTGTTCCATGTTTAATTTTATTTCATGGCTTAGTAATGAACTATATTATATATATATAAGGAGGCTAAGTGATTTGGTGCTTATAAAGGGGTACAAATTTTTGGTCTTGGTTTTAAAAAATGGAGGGTGGAGAATATGCCACGTGGCATATCGTAGGGCCCATAAATGTTCCCACGTGGAGAAAAGAACCTTCTATGTAGACCAAAGTTTAATTGATGCAGTGTATCTGGATTGGTCAAACGATGGCTATTGAAAAAGAATTCAAAATTCTTCTTTTTTTCTTTTCATCAGCTTTTGATTTTTGCATGCATGTGTATTGACCTCCTTTAGGTAAAATATTTGTTTCAAGTGATTAAAGTTGGATTTTAATTACTAAAAAGTTAATTAACTAATCTTTTGAAGGTAATTTCCTAATTTGATTCATCGAGGCAAGCCAGTCTAAGACTCAATTATACGGATAAAAGTAGAATAAAATTAAACACAGGGCTAATGTTTTATAAACATGGAGGATAAAGTAACATAATTCATAAGAACCTCCGAAATCTGATATCATGTGTGTATAAGCCTCTAAGCAATTATATTGAATTCAAAGAAATACAAGTTTGAATGTGTTTGTGTCCAGAATAATACAAAAACATAGTAAAAAGCAAGTGATGTTTGTCGAAGTGACAAGCAACTACCTCACAATAATGCGATGCAAAGATTACATTTAGATTAGGACCCATGAGGGATTTATCAGTCCATGTAACTACCACAACGTGTGGTACATTACTCGAAGATTAAATGGTTGGGATATCTCTCAACAATTGTTCATCTTTTGTGTTTTGCTTCCTATATTCATATTTTTCATAGAATCAAATGTAAATAGACATGTTCAAATGCATGCAGAGAAAAATGGAAAATTTCAAATCAAAATAACCATGATATATCACCAAAATAGGAGTCCATATTGCGGTTCAAAACGTCTACAAATACATTTTTTTTCTTTCAAAATTGAGGTAGGAGAAGGAGAAATGGGGAGAGAGATTACAATGTGGGAATCAAACTCATACGAACAAGGTGAGAATTCAAGTATTCAACCAACTGAGTTGATAAGATTCCCCTCTACAACACATTACATATCAATATATTATCAATTTTTTTTAATTACCCTTTTTTAATCATTAAAATCATTTAACATGAACATGTGACCATAATATCATAACTCCCAACAATTTTGATCACTCTCCAACACCAAAATAAGAAAATACAAGGTTGTAAATACTTAACAAAAGGTCAAGAAGTTCACTTGCCTAAAAAAAATCATTTTGGCACTTGAGCATTCCCTTTTTGACGAGCTTACAAATTAATATAATATATTCAAATATAGGATTATAATAAGGATACAAGAATAACAATATATACAATTCATTAATTTTGAAGAACAAGTCCAAAACGATTCAAAAATTCATTTTCAATAAAGTAAGGGTAAATTTGAAAATCAGTATATAACTACTTTACCCTATGCATTTGAAAACCGTCAATGGCGAAAATCATTTTTAAAATAGATTATCACAAATCATGTTGAAATCACCAATTCAATGATTTTATCTTGAAATTTCTTTTTACAATCGTCTCCTCCCAAATTTCAAGGTCTAAAAGGAAACATCATTGACAAATATCAGATAAAGCCCGCAAAGCATAAAACTCCGAATGGACCTTCATAATTCGTTCAAAATATTGAGTACACAAACCAGATATGCTATCTTACAAAATTCGACGCTTTGGACTCAATGGAATCATTTGAACACAAATTTGAGATCTCATTGACGCGAACTCATTTAATCACAGCTAAACTAACTTAAGATTTAAAAAGACCAACTCGCCCTCAGAATCATTCAAAAATAATTATAAATGGACTAACTTAATTTAATATAACTTTAAAAATGAATTAAATTGACTCTTGTAAAGGGTAAAAATGATACATATTTTTGGGCACCATTTAATAATTATAAATGGCCCCCCAAGTGATCAAATACTATAATTATATTCTCTTCTATTCTTTTTTCTTTATTTTGGGTTAAGAATTAAGATTAGAAAACTTGGCTTAGATATATTATCTTAGAGATTAGTGGAGTATATAGGTAATTTAATTAAACGTACTAGTAGTAATGCACTTCACTTCATCAAAATATTTTTAAATCACCATATAGAATCCCATTGATGGAACAATTAATCCTATAATTTATTTTAGCTCTTTACATTGAATTGATCATTTATTATAGGGCAAATTATAGAAATCTCATACTTTGCATGCATAATCTCAATATATACCAATTTTTTCTGAAATTACTAAAAATCCCTTATTTTTTAAGAAAC
>JBCEWC010012468.1:0-15832 GCA_038996855.1 Solanum aculeatissimum | reverse complement strand
TTATTTTTTCGAAAAAATTGATTTTTCTTTGAAATTAATTGATTTTTTCTCGAAGAGCCATTTTTTGCTAAAACATTCGCATCATAGACCTGGATGAAATTTTTTACTGTTGAAGTTGAAAATTTATTTCCTTGATCAAGTCCTAAAATGCTCATTTCAAATAAGCATTGTAGTAGTCATAATCTCGTAGAGTCTATTTCAATTGACTTATAGCTTATAATTTATAAGTTAAAATTTTTAATTTTTAATTTATTTTTTATTTTAATTTAAATTTTTTAAAATAAGTCGATCTAAACAGAATGATAATAATATTTTCTATATATTCCATTAAAGAGTTGCTTCTATCTTCCAAATGGGTACATTTAAAATTTTCCACTGGCCTGTGTCTTTTTCCTTAGGTTGAGCAAAGCATTATCTTATCCCCATATCCTCTGGCACTAGGACAAGGCTACCTACTAACAACTTTTCTTCCGTCTCTCGTTTTTTCTCTTACATTTTAGTTTATTTTTTTAGGTTCATTTTTTATAAAATTCTTATTTTTTATTTTCATGTGTTGTTTGTATAGATTGGAGATATATTGGCTTGTTTTTCTATTTGATTTTATGTATTTATTAAAAAAAAATTAATAAATCTAATATTTCTAATAATTAAGGGGATTTTTATAAATTTATCGATACAATACCAGCCATGCAGTCAAATCAAACAACAAAATTATATTTATGAATTTAGTAAATATTTGACAGAGATTAAAGTAAATATTTATGAATTTTACCTTAATATTACACAATGTTTAGACTTAATTGAATCTTTTATGTCAAAGAATTATATTATACTGTATTAATAAATAAAAATAAACTAATAATTCGTTGAAATATTCTTGACAAGACAACTATGTAATTTCAATGGCAATGACAATTTTTAGAAAATTAATTAGTCACACAAATACAAATCCCACGTGTGATATTATTGCATTTATTATATACCCTACCTAGCTAGCTCCATTTTAATACCGTTTCACTTTTAGTTGTCAAATTTGATTTGAGATTTTTATTAAGAAAATAATTATTGACATAGTAAGTTAATTATTTTACACCTATTAATTGATAGGATTTCGAACATATTTACTCATTATATTTTTTAAAGACATTAACTCAATGACAATAAATTGAGGGTATAATAGAAAAAAAATTGTCCTACCTTGATTTGTCAAAAATGACAAGCAGAAGCAAAAATCAAAGTAAAAAATTCTTTACAACTAAAAATAAACGGAGGAATTAATTATTTTTTGAATCTATAGTTTTTCTTCTTTATATTAATTCTTTTGCAGAATTGAAATGTTATTTCTTCCTATTTATAGCACCTGGAAACTGTGATGAAGTGCAAATTAAAGGTATATAGAGCGAAAATTATATTGTACAAATAGGATAAAAATAAATTATTTTAGTTATAAATAAAATAAAAAATTACACAAATAAGCAAACATATACTAATTAATTAACTAACATAACTATAGTTTGAATTAATTACATCTAGTTGCCATTACAGTTTGAGTTTTGTATAATTCAAACGATTTATATAAACATTGTGCGCGATTGTACAAAAGTTGTGCACGAATCAAATTATATAGTGAAATATACAAATATTGTGGATTGTATAGCGAATTATATAAACGTTGTGCCTGAATTGTATAGCAAAATATACAAACGGTATACAAAAACTGCAAATTATATAGTGAATTATACAAATTCTGCTATAACTATAGTTGTGAAAGTTATTACCCAAACTATAGCTATGAAGCATAATATAAAATATTTTTGTGAGTGACTATATGCAAAAATTCCTCCGTATAAAACTCTTTTTTTCCCATAGCACAAGAAGGATTTAAATAGAGTGGCAAAAGGATTTCAAAATTTGCTTTTGTTCACAATTTTAAATCCTAAGTATTGATATATTAATATTCTTGTAAATCCCTTTCTATAAAATTCTAATTATAAATTAGTGTTTTGGGTCACAAATTAAATAAGATGGAAATTTTGGTTAATTTTGTTTCTTCCTCATACCCAACTACTACTAGTTTTTGTTAAGTCATAGTCCACAATAGATAATAACATTAAATTCCTTCAATTCCAAAATGGTTGCAAAGGTAAACACTTAATGAGGGGGTGGGTGGTTGCTATGGTGGAGGGGAAATAATGCCACTTATTTTTTTTAAAAAAAATTATTAGAAAAATTATGAAAATATTTTTGTGAAATTTTTACTAATCAAATACGAGAAAATAGGAAAATATTTTTTAATATAAACACATATTTAATTAAGAAAGTAGGACCCATGCTCTCTTTTTTGTGAATATATTGTTCCTTCAGGCTATGATATGCGAAACTAGGGAAGGTAAGATCTACTCATTGATTTATATTAGATGAATGATCATACTATGATCATCTGAGAGACACATACCCATGCGATGCACACAATAATTCAAAAAATTTCATAATGAGAACAAATTTTCAGCCTCCACGCTTATGATATTTAAAATAGTGATTCATGATCCCTTGAGAATTTATTTCAATATATATATATATATAGTTTGGTCAATATTTAAGACAAAATGACTAATTGTGCAAGCAATTATGAATGGTAAGCTAATTGGCATCAACAATGCAACTTGAGTTTGGTACGAAAATAAGACACAAATATAGACATATCCTCCCTTCGTTTCATTTTATGTAGCACCCTTTGACTTAACATAGTATTTAAGAATTTTTTTTTAAAAAAACTTATGGTCTAAAATCATTCTTAGATATTTATGTGACTGAGAACCATTTCATTAAGGGTAAAAAAAATTTTTTAAAGGTAAACTGTTTTTAATTAAAGTAAGATGACATTCTTTTTGGGACGAACCAAAAAGGAAAGATTGTTATATAAAATAAAACGGAGGAAGTAATAATCAATCATTCACATGAAATTATTTACGTACAATTTTCTCTTAAAAACCTTATTTTCTGGAATAATGTAGAAAAGAAGAATGTTGACGTATTATATTTGATTTGGTGGATTAGAAGAATTTATTATTTGCAACAAGTCGGAAACAACATGTGGTTGTCGAACTTTGGTGACTTATCCTAATCGCTCTAAAAAAGCAATTCAAAAGCTAGGTTTTTTTTTAACACTTGATTTGATTTGTGGTACAACGAATCGAGAAATTCTTGCATATAACTATTTAAAAATATCTTAATTATATTTTATAACTATAATTTAAATAATTACATTTCTTAACTATAGTTATATTAATGTTTATATAATTCACGCAATATTTGTATAGTGTCTGTGTATTTCACTATACAATGCATACACAACGTTCGTATAATTCGTTATACAATTCACAATGTTTGTATGTTTTCACATATACCCACTCAAAAATACCTTAATTATGTTTCATAGCTATAGTTTGAGTAATTACATTTCGTAACTATAGTAATAGCAGTGTTTGTGCAATCCACACAACATTTGCATACGTTTGTATAATTCGTCATACAATTCACAGTTTTTATATAACATTTGTATATTTCTCTATATAATTCGTTATACAATTCACAATTTTTGTATAGTGTTTATTTATTTCACTATACAATTTGTGCACAACATTTGTATAATTCGCAGTTTTTGTATAGCGTTCATATATTTTGCTATACAATTCTTGCACAACATTTGTATAATTCGCTATACAATTCATAGTGTTTGTATATTTCACTATATAATTTGATTCACACATAGTTTTTGTATAATTGTGCACGACGTTTGTATAAATCGTGCGAATTATACAAAATTCAAACTGTAATTACAACTAGATGTTTGCCGCGAGCTGTAATTAATTTAAACTATAACTATATTAGTTAATTAACTAGTATATGTTTATTTATCCACATAATTTTTTCTAACGAATAATAATTTCATATGAATTAATTGTGTTTTTAATTAGTTTGATTGATTTTTTTTAATTTTGGAATTAGTAATTTCAACATTATTAGTACCAAAAGTATGACATTATTTTTACTACTTATCACATTGAATGTAGGATAATAATTTCTTAATTGCTAATACCCAAATAAAATATCAAAATAATACTGGTGTCCTTCTCCAAAGCTTTTATCCCAAAATCCTTATAAAAGATTCAAGGTTAAAACTGAAAATAAAAATTTGACTCTATTTAATTAGTGTAAAATTCAAACATCTTTTATATTATATTTTCTCTGTCCATCTTTACTTGTCCCCTATTTGATTTGACACAAGAATTAAGAAGTAGTAAATGATAGGAGTAATTTTACCAAATCACCCTTTGAATATAATAAATACAATATCTTGAAAAATGTAATAGGTAAATGAATATAATTAATGATAATGATAAATTAAGAACTAAATATAAAATTATCCCTTAATTTTATAAACTTGACAAATATTATTAAATATCTTAAAATAGTATACTAGACAAGTAAAAATGGACGGAGGAAGTACTCTTTTTAGTCAAATCTATCATACATAGATTAATTGTTGGCGTATTTAGTATGATGGAAGTCACTTTCTATGAAAAATAGTTTTATTATTTGGTAGGTGCGTTAAAACTATACTATTTTTAATATATATTCAAAGATTTTAACAATTATCTATATTACTTTTAGAAAAAAATTAAAAAAAGACGCTTCTCAGAAATGTTGATTTAACTTTTTTTCCTTAATTAAAAGATTTACTATAAACAAAATTCTCATTTACTAATTTTTTTAAATGATTATTATCCTAATATTTAGGATTATGAAATTAATTTTAAGTATAGTAAAAAAATAATAGGTAAGAAGCAATAATATTTGGTAATTTAAAGTTGACTAAAAATCTAATATTTCAGTCTTTAAAATAAATATTTTTACTTTATATGGTAAACAAAAAAAAATTTAAAAAAGAGGTTCACATTTATTTAAATAACCTTTTATTTAGATAAATATACCATTTATTTTAATGTCAATTGCTATTATTTTATTTTTGATAATTTCATTTTTCTTATATAGAATTTTATTGATTAAACATAAATACATATTAAAAATTGATGAAATTTGAAGTGTAATTTCCTTCTTATCTAAAGAGGCAAAAAATAATTAAAAATACCAACCAACCAAATCAAAAAAACATTTAAGCCAATGGTTTAATTTGTCTTTATCTTTGACAACTTTTTGTCAATATATTATGCCTAGGATACAGCTGGCTTTTGAGGTAAAACTAAATTTTCTCTATAAAAACTAACCCCTTTTTGTTTATTCCATCAACAATTTCTCCATTTTTATTTTTTATTTTTTTGCCTAGATGGCCAAATCAGAACAAAAAATTAGAGTAAAAGTGGAGTCACCAACTTCTGAATTTCATGTTGAAGTGAAAGCAAGTGATAAAGTCAAAGATTTGATTAAAATTGTGAAAAAAGTTTGGGGGAGTGACTACATGTTACTGAGGCATAATTCTGTTGAAATGAAGAGTGATCAGAATTTATCAACTTATGGTGTTAAAAATGGCTCGATTATCAAAGTCACTGTCTTTGCTGAAGAACCGTGAAAGATTAAAGTCGTAAGTCATCTAAGATTGTTTTTTTTCTTCTTAGGGCTTGTGTTGTTGGTATAGGTCGATAGGTTATGGAACTATGTTGAAGAAACAAAAATGTAATTTGAAGTTGTTGGATTGATCAATGGGAATTTTTATGTTGTGGTTTTGTTTTATGTTTATTATTTTTGTGATGATTTTGGTTTTGAATGTATCGACTCTAGATGGTTGAATTGCCTCTGTCCATACTTTAGAATTAGTTGATGAGTCAATAGTTGGGGGAGAGGTGGTGTGCCAATAAATATTTTTCCTTTTTATCATTAAAGGTTGTGATGGGATAGTTACGATTCATTCATCCATAAAGTCCATAACTAAAAGTTTTGATTTTTAGTTTTGAATGTTAATAAAGTTTTTCAGAAATTATGCAGTATAAATTCAGATGAATCGAATTTCAATGTGGTGAGAAACGAAAAAACGAAGAAGTTGTTTTCGTCAATCTAAAACCATGGTGCTTCGTTTCTTTTTTAAAATTCACCCAACCATTAATTTTGTGAGTTCCTTAATTAATTATTTTTTTAAAAAAATAATTGAGAGGATCTGCAGATTTTTATTTATTTATTTATTAAAGAAAACTATGGGGAAAACGTTTGCAATTGATTCATGGTCATTTAGGTTACTGTCAATATCTATCAATGCTACAAGCTTATAAAGGCACAATCATCACAAAATCGTGTATCGAGTAAATTATGTAACTAGACAAATATATAATATGTATTTACATTGTAGCACTATAGTTTGAAAAAAATTACAATTTATAGCTATAGTTAGGATTTTATTGCTATTTTCTCTCTCTTCTCTTTCTTTCTCACCTCTCGCCCTTCTCTCTATCTATCTCTCTGTAATTTCTTGTATGATATACAAATATATATGTATTCTAATTGCATATATATAATTATTTGAAAAATATACATATTTAATTTGATAGATATACATATACAATTCGCTTTTCTCCACTCTCTGTCCTCTCTCGCTTGCCTCTCTCCTTCCTCTCCCAATCTCGCTTGCCAGATAAACAAATATATATATTAGTTACACATACACAATTATTTGACAGATATACACATACAATTTGGCAAATATACATATACAATTCGTCTCTCTCCACTCTCTACCCTCTCTCGATATCGCTCCCCTCTCTCCTTCCTCTTTCGATCTCTCTCCCCTCTCTCCTCCCTCTCTCGATCTCGCTCTCCTCTCTCCTCCCTCTCTCGATCTCGCTCCCCTCTCTCCTATAATATGTAGCTACAAATCATAATTTTAACAAACTATAACTATTTTGCCTTATTATATTTCAAGTATATGCTCTTTTTGAAAAATCCTCTTCAATAAACGTCTCATTAAAATTTGACTCGTGAGTAAGGAGTTTTCAACCTAAAATATATATTCATGGGCAGAAGAACACAATTCAAATCTAATCACTGTCAAAAGACTTAACTAAAATATGTTTATTAGTAACAAAAAATAATAAAATGTCAGAAAATATCAAATCTAGTATGGAAAAAATGGATAGACTGTCACATACATAAAATTATCACATTACAATTTACATAATATCCGAAGGAAATTTTTTTAAAATAACAAATATTAGATATGTTATTACGGATTTTAACAACATTTTTTTGTTAAATGATACCACTCAAGGAGGAGGGGTGGATTGAAATTTTTTAGTAGACTTGTAGTGGATTTTAACTGTGTATGAGTTGATTTATCTGCAGATTAATTAGTTCCAGAAAAGCAATAATATGTGTGTATAATTAATGAAATGAAAATAGATACAATTTTTTTTTATCCTGATTCAGATCACCGATATGATGCCTAGTCCGATCTTCTTGTGTTACAGACTTAGTTATTAGTTATGAACATTCAAAATCTCTTTTTAATTAAATATAGTCTCTTTATAAAGTTAAAACTTTTGATTTAGAAGATGGATAAGTAAAAGATATGATTTTGTTAGGATAGATCGATGTAGCTTCAATAAATTTTTCTCAATTATAATGATGAACGTTCAGTACTTAAATTAATAGGTACTTTTTTTAGAGTAAGACTTTTTGCGTCCTTCTTTTGACAAACTTAGTCGATAAGCTCTTGTATTCAATACCTCTTTTTCTTACGACCAGTGCTCTACTTGATATATCATTTGTTTTATAAATGATCCTAATTAATCGTTAGCCAATAGCCAAGGAGTCACATTTATCTTCTTCATTTTTAAAAAAAAAAACCCATATAACTTTGAGTGAAATTTTCAAGAATTTAAAAAAAAAATATAATAGAATTTTTTTTCGAAAGAAGTCAGATTAGTTAAAAAATGTCCATATTTATCCTAACATATTTTTGGATTTGTGTGCGTGTCGCCGCGTTTGAATAAGAATTTGTCCAAAACTAATCATCACATACACCTACCAATTTCAAGTTTGTCTAAACAAATATCTTAAAATTTATCCAACTTGCAAACGTATCAATTAAGAAATTTCGTAAATACGAGGTTTGAATATGAAATCGTTTTTATCAGAAATTAAAAATACTAATAGTTTCTGGCTAGTTCAAAAAT
Source organism: Solanum aculeatissimum (assembly GCA_038996855.1). Classification (NCBI taxonomy): domain Eukaryota; kingdom Viridiplantae; phylum Streptophyta; class Magnoliopsida; order Solanales; family Solanaceae; genus Solanum; species Solanum aculeatissimum. The sequence continues at coordinate 7,649 of JBCEWC010012468.1, read as the reverse complement.
GATAAAAGCTATCAAATATTTAAGTTTAAAAAGGTAATTAAGATTATTAAACGTGTTAAATTTAAAATATTATATAGTATTATATTTTTTTTATACGTCGTGTGTATTGTCTTTGACTAAAAAGTATATAATCCAATTAAGTTTTCTACCAAACCCCCTAACCCCACTCCCAAAAAAGTCGTTTCCCTATATACAAAGAAAGGAATATAAAATAAGATTGAAGATCTCAATTTACGTATTTATTAGAGTATTTGTTTAGATTCGATGAATCCAAATTCACGTCACACGTAAAGCTGAGTAAAGAGGGAATCTTTCTTTATCTTTGGTTTTATTATCCTATAGACTTAATTTCAAACTTCTAATAAAGAGTGTGGGGAAATCTCATTCATGTACCATACTTATTGGCGATTAAAATTATATATATACGAATTCGATAAAATTTAATAGCTTTAACTTAAATTTCGTAGTGATATTAAAAAAAAATCACTTAATATGTGGATAATAATTTATCAAAAATTAAGTAAACAACAAATGATTATGATCGTAAAATCATAATCTTAAAATCCTGAATAAGCCTCTCAAATATATCATAATTTTTTTTTTTGGATATGTAAATATAAAATCATATGAACACTTTTACATTTTGTGCCTACAAAGAAACCTTAATGGCGTGTGGAGTAGTACATCTCATAGAATTACTTTTTGTCATTTTTATATGGGAATTGTGATAAAAATAATATAGGAATTAGCTAATACTTCCTCCGTCCCAATTAAATTGAATTTTTGAGACTTTTTCAATATTCAAAATAGTTTAATTGTTCGTTCAAGATGAATGTTTGAAACTATTTCCATATTTATCCTTTCATTTATTGAAACCTTATATTTTTTAGGAGATAAATTACTCTACATATTTATAATTTCATAGGAGGCAATAGTAAAGTATGACGTAAATTTTGTCTTTGAATATTTTTCTTAATATGTGTACATTACCTCACAAATTCAATTAAAACTGGACAGAGGTAATTAGTTTCAAATTTTATTCCAAAATTGTTATCATTGACAAATCCCATCCTAAAAGCCTATTTATAGTCAAAAACATTGATATCCTCTCAACATTCCAAGACAACTAACCATATATTATTTAATTTAAATCTTCAATTCCTTTCTTCTCCCATTTTGTACAAACAATGGCTAGAGAACCAAGAATCATGAAGATCAAATTTGAGTCTCCCACATCAGAATTTTATGCTCAAGTTAGAGAAAAAAGTAGTGTGAGAGAGTTGATGAAAATAATCAAAAAGGTATGGGGAGATGAATACATGAAACTTTATCATAAGTCTAAAGCAATGAAAAGTGATCAATTTCTATCTTATTATGATATCAAAGATGGATCTATTGTCAAAGTTCAAGTTCTTGCTGAGCCTCCTGATCATCATCAACCACTAAATGTTTGTACAAACAACTTCAAGTTCATGGAGAACGACAACAAGAAGTTGAATAGGTTTTCAAATTCTTGGCTTAATTCTTTGTGTTTCTTGAGGTGTATCTATATATGATGTCTCTCTAATTTTACGTACTGTGTACGTACATATCTGTCTGTGAAATTATATTGGATATGTTAATGTCATTTCTCTAGTTTTGTGCAATTTATTAATTGTTCCAAAATTGATCCTAACAATGATTCCTAGAATGAAGGTTACTTCATTTGTTGTATGAATAAATATTCCATTGAATTATGTATACTCTTTCTTGTTGTCCTTACCATGTCTAAAAGAAATCATATAATGGAATGAAAAATTAAGAAAAATAAATGGTTTTCTTGGAAGTATTCCTTTGATGGGTGTCACTAATCAAATTTTGTCTGACAAAGACATATAACAATGTATTTTTATTGCTGTGCCATACTCTCATTAAATGATCCAGAAAAGTTGAAACAATAATTTTATGTTGTGCCATACTCACATTTAAATGAACCAGAAATAAAAAAAATAAAACAAGTAAAATTGGAGACACAAGGACCTCAAGGGACCAATATACCTTGGTGCAAGAAATTCATTAATCAAAAAATGGACCATAAAATAAGAGGCGATGATCTATTAAAAATAATTTTTCTATCTTATGATATTATACTGAATATGTTACTGTTGTTGTAGTAGTTCTGGATATATATATTACTTCATTCGTTGTAATTTGTTTGAATAATTTTGATTTGACACGGAGTTCACGACAGTAAAGAAGAAATTTGATTCTTGTGTTCTTAAATTAAAAAAGAAAAATTGTGCGGATATATAAGCAAATATATACTAGTTAATTAGTTAACATAGTTATAGTTTGAGTTAATTACGGCTCGTGACAAACATCTAACTATAATTACAATTTGAGTTTTGTATAATTCGCGTGATATATACAAACGTTGTGCGCGATTATACAAAAGTTATGGACAAATCAAATTGTATAGCAAAATATACAAACACTGTGAATTGTATAGAGAATCATACAAACACTATGCATGAATTGTATAACGAAATATACAAATACTATATAAAGACCGTGAGTCTTATATCGAATTATATAAAGGTATGAAAATGTTACACGAATTATACAAAAGTTGCTTAACTATAGTTACGAAATGTAATTACCCAAACTATATTACGGAGTATAATTAAGATATTTTTGAGTGGTTATATATGAAAATTCTTCAATTAAAAATATGTCAAATGTATTAAAATCTAGTTACGAAATGTAATTATCCAAACTATATTATAGAGTATAATTAAGATATTTTTGAATGGTTATATATGAAAGTTCTTGAGTTAAAAATATTTTAAATATATTAAAATATCTTTTAGTCCTGTTGTCTTTTAAATATATCACATGGAAAGTTAAATTTAAAAGTCGCTAAAAAGGAAAAGGACTTTCTTTGCCGCATAAGTATCAAATATGAGGACTTAATAGAAGCTTTTGAAAGTATGTGGGGCCAATTTCGACTCCTTCAAAACCATACAAGGGCTAAAATTCATTTCACCCGTATTTCCTTTAGTCGCGAAGAACTCCAAATTATACCTTTATGCCTCGTCGGGAATCAGTCACCGTCGCCGGGAAACATGTCTGTTGCCTCTTTTTGCCGGTAACTTATACGTATACAATGTAAAATTTCCGCCGGTAATCACTGAAATAAATGATTAATGATGGAGCTCATATGGTGTACTTGCTATGAAAAGGCAAAAGCGATATGCTTCCTTGTTCGAGTATTCTCCGGAAGATGGTTAAGTTTGAAGTCAAATTTACAGTTTATTCGATGACAGTGGTAATTGATGAATTGTGTAAAATGGGAGAGTTTTATAAGGCAAGAAAGTTCATGAATGAAAAATTTGTGAAACCAAATAATTGCACTTATAAAAAACTACTAAATACATATATAAAGAAACCAGATTTTTTGTTTGTGAAGGTGATTTTAAGGACAATGGAGAAGGAGGGATGGGATTTCGATGCGAAAATTTATACACTTCTGATTAAACGTTATTCAATTTTGGGAGAATTTGGAGAAATTAAGAGATTATTTATGGAAATTGAAGAGAAGGGTGTAAAGCCAGATGTTCATTTATACACATCTATGATCAGTGGTTACTGTAAATTTGGTAATGTTAGAAAGGCATATCAAGTGTTCGACGAAATGGCTGAGAGAGGCCTTGTTCCTGATGGTCACACATATGGGGCTTTGATAAATGGCTTGTGCAAGGCTGGACTTATGCAAACAGCTGAAGTGCTGCTTAGTGAGATGCAAAGCGGGGGAATTCATATTAATCGAGCCATATTTAATACGATGATGGATGGTTATTGTAAGCAGGGTAATGTGGATGAAGCATTGAGGTTACAGAGACTCATGGAGGACGAAGGACATGAGCCTGATGCAAATGCTTACAATATTATTGCTACTGGCCTGCGTAAGCTAGATTTGCATGACGAAGCTAAGAGGTTGTTGCTCTCGATGGTGGATCGAGGTGTAGCTCCAAATGTATTGGCTTGTACAACTTTGATCGATATTTATTGCAAGGACGGAAATTTTGTTCAAGCGAAAAGGACACTTAGTGAGATGGAAACTAAAGGAATTAAGCCTAACACGGGAACGTACAATGCCCTGATAGATGGTTGTTTCAAGCATGGAAATTTTATTGATGTAAAAAGGGCACTTAGTGATATGGAAACGAAAGGAGTTAAGCCTAACACGAAAACATACACTGCATTGGTAGATGGTTATTGCAAGCAAGGAGATTTTGTTAAAGCTAAAAGGACACTTATTGAGATGGAAATCAATGGAGTTAAGCCTAACATCAATACATACACTGCGTTGATAGATGGCTATTGCCAGAAAGGTATGATGAATGAAGCTTATAAGCTAAGCATTTTCATGGAATCGAAGGACTTGGCACCTAACGTCTATACATACACCTCACTTGTACATGGGGAATGCAAATTAGGAAAGGTCGATGATGCTCTGAAGCTTTTCAATGAGATGCCTACAAAGGGTTTAGTTCCGAATGTTGTGACTTACACAGCAGTGATTTCTGGCTTATTAAAAGAAGGGAGATCAGGTGAAGCCCTCCGATTATACAATCAGATGATAGAGGCTGGTGTAACACCTGATGCTGCTGCATACTCAGCATTTAGTGTGAGAAATTCTTCTCTATGAACTTGTACATTGTGAACTTTATTTGGATTAGATTTAGCTAGTCGTAGGTATTTATAACAGATTATTTTTTTTAATTAACTTGGAATTCACTGAGTTGAACCATGAGGTATCGTACATGTGCTTGCATATATTTTATAGCTGTAGAATGCTTCTTCCATGTCTAGAGTTTTATTCTAAAAGGATTAAAGTTAAAGACCATATCTTGTGCTTGTTGAAAATAAAAATCTTCATGTGCAGTATATAGGTGTAGACCCCATAATTGTAAGTTGTAACTTGATATCAGTTGCATGTGAAAAATATAAAGGTTAAGAACCATTGCTTGTTGCATTTATAGAAAAGAAAATTCTGCATGGTTGATATTTCGCATATGCTTGGTAGTGTTATCGAAGGCAGAAAGCTTAAGCTTTGTTGGGAGTTGGGACTTAAGCCTTTAAAAGTAAAGGACAATTAAAGCATACACTTCAGTGGAAAGGGTGCAAATGCAGGATAAAAGTAAAATAAGCTGAATGTAATTTAAGACTAATAATTATGAGTACAAATTAAAATAAATTTAGTAAGGGTAAAAGGATTTAGAATTTTACGATTAAGTTATTCTTTAGTGTCGTCTCCTTAGGATAAAGCTCATTGGTGATCGTATGCTTTAATATCTCTGTAGCTGCACTAAAGCGCCAACTAAGTGATGGTGAAGCATTCAACCTGTTTTGCACCTAGCTACCGTGTCTTTGACAACACAAATACTTGGTTTATACTATTTCCACAATCTTCTTTTCTGATTACTACCCTTCTGGCTTATGGAAATTGTAGTTTTTGGCGGGACAACTGGAGTAGCAAAGGTTCTCTGGCCAATGATTTCCATGAAGCAAAGAAGAGCACCGGGGGCTCTAATAAACCATTTCATTACCAATGGAACTTGGGACAATGCAAAGATGCAGAACATCCTGTCAGATAGCACTATTCAGCGTATCAAAACCATTGGAATTGGCAAGCATGACACTGAAGACAAGGTCTTTTGGGACCTCACTGAAGACGGGAAATATTCAAACAAATCAACTTGGAGTCTGATTACACAAAGGAAACGAACAGAACACAATATTGCTCAGGTACGGAACTCTAACATTCCTTTTAAGATCTCATTTTTTGTTTGGAAATTGTGGCAGGCAAACTTCCCTTTGACAAAGTCATAAGCAGATTTTGTATTCTGAAGGATACTCTATGCAACTGCTGCACTCTTTCCAAAGAGAGAATCAATGCAACATGTTTTTCTTCATGGAGAGGCAGCTCAATATGTGTGGAAACACTTTGGAGGTCCACTGGGGATCAGAATTTACAACTGGTGGAATCAAACATCAAATAGTTCCGTCCACAAACTAGTTCTTCAAACTATACCAGGTCTTATTTGTTGGGAGATTTGAAAACAAAGGTGTGAGTGTAATTATGGAGGCTAAAGGAATTCCAACAGATACATGATGATCCAACACATTGGCTGGAACATTCAGAGTACAATTGCTAAAGCTTATCCAAAAGTTGGTTCGACACTACTTTGGATCACTCTTTGTGAAAAACTTGTGAAGCTGAGACCTGTCTCAAACCTTTCTATTGTATGCTCGAACTTCCCTGAAATGGGCATCGCTAGATTGAAAAAATGATGGAAGCTACTGCCCAGTTAGTGGAAAATTTGATATGGGGGAAGTTTTGAGGGATGATAGAGGCAATCTCATCTTGGCTTTCTCCTTACCTTCAAGTTGTAGCAGCATCACAGAAGCAGAAGCTAAGGCTGCCAGTTATTGACTAAGCCTCTGTCTTTTGAAAAATCTGAAGAACTTCACCAAAGAGACCGACTCTTTGGTTCTATTTCAGATGATTGTGAACAACCAGCAATCCAGCTACAAGCTGAATGTCATTGTTGAGGAGACAGAGAGGTAAACAAAGTAGCAGATCACCTGGCAAAGCTGGCTATGAACAGTCAAATAATTCTTCTTTAGACTCCTTTCAACATCTTCCAGCAGGGGCAAAAGGGCCTTTCTATTTGTATAAATGTCAAATGCCATCGATTAGATTGAAATTCAATGAGCCAAACTGTTTTGTTAGCTAATTGTAGATTATTGTCTTATTGATGGCATTAGCGTCACCCCCAATGAGCCTTGCAGTGTGCAATCCAGATTTAGCTGGGGCTCCACTATGGGATCCGAACACCGGGTGGGAAGCTAAAAAAGAATTAGTAACTCAAAAAAATATAATGAATTTTATTTCTTGTATTTTTAGTTTTGACCTTTATTATTTTATTTATCACCTAAACTTGAATGAATTATGAAACATTGGAATGTCAACTTCAAAGAATAATTAGTAGCCAAGATATTAACATTCAAGAAGAGGATGAGAATGTGTTGTAGACAATAAAATTTGAGTCGAGAAAATAAAAAATCAAGACTGAAAAATATCATAACAATTGTATTTGTTGATCTCAAAATACGAGCGTTATAATCTTTATGATTCCTTTGATTCATCTTTTCAAAATAAATTCAAGAGGTTAATCTTGAATTCAGTAGTTTTCTAGCTTTTTGTTGGAATTTTGGTGCCAAATATGACATCCCTATTTATAGTTATAAAATAGAAGAAATATAATAAAAATATATTTTCTTTGGCCAATCAAATTATGTCAAGTGTTTCCAAATAGCAGTGGCGTTCCATTTTCGAAACCCATTTAGCTATGGTTCTAGAGGACCAATTTGTACTCCTTACTGAGGGCTCATTTGTACTTCAATCAAAATTCTTACTATTTATAAAGTATAACTTATATAAATCTCATAGTGTAAAAAATAAATTATATTTTATTTTTATCTTTTATTAATTTACAAAAATCCCTTAAAATATGAGCAATCTGAATTCATCTCAATACACATGATACATAACAAGTGAAATACCAATTAATTATTCTGTTACGATTAAAAAGGAAACAAAA
>JBCEWC010012467.1:0-15833 GCA_038996855.1 Solanum aculeatissimum | reverse complement strand
TTTCTTGGCCTTCAAGTGTGGAACGTTGGAGCGTCACTGCCGTCAAGTGTGATACGTTGGAGGTCACTGCCGTCAAATGTGACACGTTGGAGCGTCACTGCCGTCAAGTGTGATATGTTGGAACGTCACTACCGTCAAGTGTGACACGTTGGAGCGTCACTACCGTCAAGTGTGACATGTTGGAGCATCACTGCCATCAAGTGTAATAAGTCAGACATTTTTTGGAACGTCAACGCCTTCAAGTGTGACAAACCAGGTTTGCACAAATTATATTCGTAGTTACGTTCTATTTGCTACTAACGAATTTTCTCAGATGTTGTGATACAGAAGTGTGGACTACGCCAGCAAGGATGCAACAAGTCCAGTTTAAAGGTTAGGTGTTTGGTCAAATGGGGTTTGTCAACTTTCTTTGTCCACGATCTCTTGCATCGATCATGCCCAAAGAAAGGGACATGATGAAAAGTCATAAACTATGTTCCATTAAAATATTTTATTCTCTAAAGTGAATGTGGTAGCAGTACATAATGTCTGAAAGAAGACAAGTGATTAAATAATGCACGTGAACATGGAATGATTTACTAAACTATCATAAATTGATATGCTAAGTGATTGTGTTATATTCTTGAAGAATGAGAACTTTTTGATAAGTGCTACAGATACAGATCCATTCCCTGAAGTAAATGTGATAATATTCAATAAAACTTCTCAATACGAATAAATGTGCACTTTATCGTGATATCATCACGACTCATCTCCAGAAGAGAGATAGCAATTGAGAAGAAATAAATATGAAAAGTACTTTCCGAATAATAAATTTGCTCATGTAATAGAGAAAATTAAAGACACATGTCATGGTAAACTTGAAGTTTACTTATTAGATATATATTGAAGAAATAAAAGATTCTTCAAGATTTCTTGTGCTCATGACAAGTTGATTGGATCAACTAATTTTGGGATTGAATTCCCTAAATTATGAAAATAAACGTGAATATGGGTCCATTCACGGTCATGTGATATGTGAAATAGATGTATCTATAAGATAATCACATGTGCATATATTGTCAACTTGAAATTTGACATTTGCAAAATTATTTGTGCAAGATAATTGAGTTAAGAGCACAACTTTCAGAATACATAATCAAAATAATTCATCTTGATGATATTGACAAATATCCAAGCTGATTGACATTAAATACTTCAGATAAATGGTCAATCATTACATATGAGAACAAAACTTCGTAGTCTGAAATATGATAAATTGCATATAAAGATATGCATAAGACAAATACATTATGATCAATTTCTCCCTCAACTGATTTATGGTCAGGGACCATATAATTTTCATCTAATAATTTTGATATGCGGTATAGGATTAATAAATATACCATGATGCATAAAAGATGGATTCTCCAAAATAGATTGGAATATATGTTAGTTGTCTAACATAAGGGGGAGATAATAAGAAACTAAGAGTTAAAATACTCTTATTGAATATCCCCAAAGGACAAAGTTCATGACATACATGAAATATGCAATTGATCCAAAATAAGATAATTCTTGAAAGGAAAGGACCAAATGGTCATAATTAAGAGGCAAATGTGCTCTTGAAGAGCTTACGACATAACACTTCATGAAACCTCATGAGAAGGGTATTTACCTGAAAATAATGAAGTGATGAGATCTCAACAAGTTATGTCACATTACAAACCGACAAAAAGAATATTTTGTCAATGATATCTTTGATACAATATAGCTAAATATTGTAAAAGATTATAAGGATCTAAATTCTCTCGTATATTAAAGCATGCTCTAATTATCAAGTGGAATGATACATCTTGGTAAGCGTAAAGCTTATTTGACTTGCAATCTAGACACTAGAAAACGTCATGCATTTAATATTGAATATTGTCATTGGACAAAATTGATATGAAAGTATTTGAAGGATTTAAAATGCATGAAGCATATACAAGTTCTTGAAAAACTTGTTTATAATCCTCATATTGATTAAAATTAATCAAGAACCTTTTATATGCAAGTTGATAACTTGAATTGAAACTGTTGAAAAGTTTTCAAAAGGCAATAAATTGTTTGCTTAAAGAAGTTGAAGTGAGGAACTTGCGAAACTCTTTGATCCTAAATGGAGGATTCATAAAAGGAGATAGAACAAAACACACTTCACCAAAACTTCTCTATACACATGAGCTCCAAAGGAATGGTGATATAAATCTGTAACATATTCGTTCGAGTGACAATATGACTGATTTGTTCACCAAATCTCTATCAACTGCAACTTTCAAGAAGATGGTACACAAGATTGGAATGTGAAGGTTCAAGTCTTTGGATTGATGTTCTCAATAAGGGGAGTTAATACGTGATGTACTCTTTTTTCCCTCACGAGATTTTGTCCCATTGGGTTTTTCTTGTAAGGTTTTTAATGAGGCATACAAAATGCGTATTATTAGATATGTGTACTCTTTTTCCTTCACTAGAATTTATTTCCCACTGGGTTTTACCTAGTAAGGTTTTAACGAGGCACATAATCAAGCAAATAGACATTCAAGGGGGAGTGTAATAAACATATTTATTTTGTAGTGAATGTCTATTATTTGGTTTCCTTTAATAGTTAGGAATCCTACTTGGAAACCAAATCAGTTTTTCCTTATAAGTATAAGGATTTTTCCTATAAATATAAGGGTTTCCTTCATTGTAATATAGACCTCTATACATTTGAATACAATTGAATATTATTCAAGAGCAATAAGAAATCTTCTCTCTACTTTCTTGTCCTTTTTACTTTATACTTTTATAACACACTAACTAATTTCAATTGCTCCTAAAAAGGGGATTGAAAAAGAAATAAAAAAAAACATAGTCGGTTGCCCATTAAAATTGAAAAAAAAAGTGTGAGAAAGGACAAACAAAGTCCATTACTTATTAAAAATAAAAAGGGAGAGAGAAAGTAAAAAAATAAAATAAAAAGGAAGAGAGAAAGGAAAAAAACATTTTAAAAAACTAGAATGTGATGTGAGTGGGAATTGTACCCAATTGAACCCTTTGAATCGCTGAGCTACTCTTCTCAATTGTACATAGGGGTTAATTTAAACAATATATACACGTAATATTCAGATTTAATTTTATTTATACAATGTAATTTTTCGGTCGAGGAGGTTCGGATGAACCCCCCGCCTCTAACGTAGATCCACCTCTAAATAGGTATATATATCATAGACATGAAATAAATCATCACTTCTGGTGTAAATGCCTCAATATGTGTCGAAAGGTTACACACGGTTCAATAAGCACAGTCATAATTACAAATACAATCACAATGAATGCTTTACAAACTTGTCAAACTTATGTAACGGGTTCATTGCATGTGATTTGATTATAGGTAGTCATTTATTAGTTTCATTCCATCATTTTATTTTCACATACACGTAGGTAGTACTAACGACGTAGTTAACAAGCACATATCACACAAATAGAAAGTCAGATCACTACCTACAATGCAACCACCACACTTGAAGCCATAAGCAAATCAACGATGTCATTGTATGAGATTACTAATACGAAATCCTTTTCCATTCACCCTTTTATTTTATAAATATGCATTACTCTAGTATTTCATAAGAAACAATCAATACGAACACAACCATATATATATCAATAATCAAAATTGTACCTTCCTTAATTATCACAAGTTTCAGGATTTCACAGTAATCGAGTAATTTATTTACACATAAACTTTACTAGGACCACCAACCGCTTCAACAAGAAGTACTAAGGGCAAAAATAAATTACTACTAGTCATAGACTAATCACAACCTACATAGTACATTTCATAATAGTAACCACACACTTAGCCATCCAAACTCCATGCCTGAAGGCCTAAACATGATTTCTCCCATCAATATACATTATATTATGTAATGGAAACATATTTACAAGTACACAAGAAAAGAAATCTAGCTTACCTACGCACCAAGTAGATGCGAAAGGATGATAATGTAATTTCTAATTTTTGGATGGTAAAACGGGGGAGATAGATTTAAAATTAATTGGTTGTAGCCTTCTTGTGATAGGATCTCTTCTCTCCCTTCTTCTCTGGCCTAAATTAGCCTTTTGAGGATTCCAAGGGTAACTCTTGTCTATTTTTACTTCCTTAGAAAAATAAGAGAATAAAAAGATTCGTATCTTTTTAATTTTGTCCCAATGATCCCGCTATGGCGGGTTTCATCCCATCATGACTGATCTCATCCTACCATGATGGTGCCATATAACAGAATTATTCTCGCTATGATAGGATAGTGTCGGCACAGATCAACATAGATGACAAACATTTTGTCCTGCCTAATAATGATGTTCAGATTGTTCTAATAGAGTCAGACTTCTAGAGGGTACCCTAGCCATGGTCGACACTCAGAAATTATTGATGGTCCCCAGATGAACCACTTGATCTATCACTCATTCAATTAGCAGAAGATTAATAGAATCCAACAAAATACTCAAATAGGCTTTAAAACATCATAATCAATAAACAAGTTGCTTAGAATATAAACTCAATCAATAGCTCTATATAAATACGACTGGGTTTTAAAAAAAGACAGATTTCAATATGACATCATTTAACTCAGTATATGAAGCCTCTATTAACCAATAAAAAAGTGTCAAGACAAGTCCAAGACAATCTCAAAATTAAAAAAAAATTAAAAATAAAAAATATCCTCCCAATGCTAGGAGGTATCACCAAAACTCTAAAAATATTTGGAATCTTCAACTAATTGTTTGCTAGGATCCTTAGCACCTATATCTGCATCATAAAATGATGCAACCCCGAGTGTTGTTAGTACGTGGAATGTACGGTATGTAAGATAGCTAAATAGAACAATACTCAAGAAAGCTCAATGACAAGAATAAAGCTCTACTCAACTCAATATACTATGCAATTTAAAATTTAAAATATTTTCATCAATCATAAATATGCATATTCAACTCATTAAGATAATATATTTTTATTTTGGGGAGTTTCTCTAACCAACAACTACTACTCATGAGCTAGTGATGATACAATGAACTTCTATCATTGCCACAACCATTCATTACCTTGCTAGAGTAAGTGATCAAACGTCAATGGATCTAATATAAAAGTCCTCTTTCGACACAAGACAGGCATAACCCCTATCCTACACTAGTTGCGTAGTTTATGGGATTTGAGTTGATTATACTCTTACCTAAATTGATGCTCAATGCTACTTCCAAAACATGTGCTCATATCATCATCTCATCTAATCACACAGGACTTTAGTTTAAAACATCATCATCATCTTTCATCAATAATTATACTTTGAAAATATTTACATCTCGTCAAAACTCTTATATCAAAACATCATGTAACTGAGTGTTCAAATTCATTAAAATTCATTAAAATATGCATCGTCTTAGTTTGAAAGTAGTACTTTATTTTATGTATGAAAACATAAATCACATCATCAAATAATGGATTAAAAAAGTCATGATCATCAAATCAATTAGGATTCACAGAAAAGTAATCACGAACAATAATTTCAATAATATAAGAGACCAAAATAATAATAATCTCAATATATAATCATATAGAATTCAATAGAAGAAGAATTGACTCTATCATAATTCAAAAAACTAGTTTAACTCAACTTAATACTCAATCGAAATGAAATTTAGATATTTGATGCATGGACGAACTCAATCCAACACTATGAATAGCCTTACATATTCAAGAATATTAAAACTATACTCAAATTTAGAAGACCTCAATAGAATTTCTTGAACCCTAGCGTTTTCTCCTCCATTAGGTAGTGGTAAGGTCTGCGTACATTTTACCCTCCCCAGACCCCATTTGTGGGATTCCACTGGGTATGTTGTTGTTGTTGTTTTTAACAATTGAGAAATATATAACCATTAATATGGTTTATGATTCGAAATTCAGTGAATAATAGGTCCTCTCTCTCAAAGTATTCTAAGTAGTTATGAGGGTAGGAGTACCATAGGATATTGATAAGGGATTTATTTTAGTCCAAAAAGGTCAAAGGTTTAATTAGAAATGGACAAGAAAAGACGAAACTAACTCTTATTAAACTACTGAACCAAATTACAAAAGCCCATCTAAAGTCTTGGTTCAGTCTATGATTCATAGACTTCCTCTCACGAAATCTGAAGTCAATTCAAGATTGGGTCGTTGATCACCTTCTATGAGTCGTAAACTCTTCTATAGGCTTATCTTGCAAATTCATGAAAAAAGTCCTGCAACTATATTTTGGGGTCTCAACCTAAAATCCTAACTATGAGTCATGGATCGAACTACGAGACATAGACCATATCCGTGGAATCCATCGACTCAAATATGGGACTAGACTATGAGACATAGTCTAAAGTTCGTAGATCCTTCTATAAATTTTGGATTAATCTCGTCAAACTTAGGCTTATAAATGAGGTTTAGAAACAGATCCATAAAATCTAACTACGACTCATAGAATATTTTACAGATCACATAATCTTCTCGTAAAAGGGACCGGGGTATTATGTCTCAAAGTAGGATCTATGAAACCTCATATATGATGTGTAAAAGCACGCGACATAGATGTAGTCCATAAATCACAATTTTTTCAACAGAACCAAATTACATTTCTGCACCCTTTAGACTTTCTAAGTTAGGATATTTTAGGGAGTGTTACAAATACCAATTTATCCCTCATTTGTCTATGAATGATAAGCAGAGGAGAAGACTCGAGTTGAGCACAAAATTCTTTAAAATTAACAAAATAACTCGTCATGTCTAATGAAGGACCGCATACCCCGAGGCTTAAGCACAAAAGGACCTTGCTAATGGACTAAGTTAGAAAAATGTGATGAAATCATGGGATTTTTTCTACTAGTCGCCACGTCTGATCTGCTACGGAGGGATAATGAAGATAGTTTAGAGGGGAATATGAGTGGGTTCTTCCTATCTCCTCCTTTAATAACCCTCAAACTCTCAATACATCACTTGATTGTGTAACACCTCCTACGCGACTCGAAATATTCTTGTGGTGTATTTCTTAAATATCATAATTTTATGCATTTTTTCATCAAATTCGACTTCGTATTCTTTTTCAGGAGATAAAATTATGTAGGAAAAAGGTCTTCTTTGATTTTTAAGTCAACCATATCGAAATTTTTTTTTGATTGATTTTGTCTTAACCAGAAAAGTGTGCGTCAAATCTGTGTTATGGATTAGGTTCTAGTTAATAAAAAAGTGACCTAAATGCATTCCTAGGCCAAAACAAGAGAAAATTGAATATCACACAAAAATGACCTTGACGGGAACAAGTCCGTGTCGCGGACATGGTTCATCAAAGAACAAAACTTTTTGAACTTTTTCTAATTCAAGTGAGGGAAATTAGGACATATCTCAGTATCCTTATAGACGGTAATCCTCAAAAGTTTTAGTCATTTATAACACCTCCCATGCGGCTTGGATAATACCTTATATATGATTCTTGAATATCTTAAAATCTATGTGTGATTTCACAAATTCAACTTCACATTCTTTTTCAAGAGGTAAAATTGTGTAAGAAAGGGGAGGTCTTCGATTTTTAGGTCACCCGTATCAAAAAAAAAATTGAAGTTATCTGGGGCTTAACCAGAAGAGCACGCGACCAATTTGCATCTCGGACTTGGTCCCCCATAGTAAAAAAATGACCTAAACTCATTCCTAGGCCAAAATAGGAGAACTTTCTCTGTTTCAGCTAAAGGTATTTGGGTAATAACCCAACACCCATATAGATGGAAAATTCTTTTTTGTTCAACCATTCTAAGCCCTAAATCTCTCAAAAACTCTCATAAAATCCTCTCTAATCCTCACCAAATCTCTCAATTAAATTCAAGAGTCTCAAGAACTCTCTTGTGATTTCAAGAAATCAAGTGAAGTCTCAAATTTTCTTCAAGCTTCTTTAAAAAAATTTCAAGTTTGAGGTATGTGGGTCTTCATTCATGATTCCTTTCACCCATGGAGCCTAACTCTCCCTTTTTATGAAATTTCATGATTTCAAGGTGTGATTCTTTATGGGTAATTCCTATTATGCATTATGAATAAAATTTTAGTTTGATTATGTCAAATATTGATTGGATTATGCATGAACATTTTTTCAAGGCTACCCTATGATTTGATTTATGACTATTGAAGTTATGCATGATATGAAATATGAAAACTATCGAAGATTGTGAATTTTTATGATAGATTTCATGACATCCAAACTAAAGAATTTTTCTATCATGTTGGTTGGTTGTTTGAATGCTTTTCTAATGATCATTTTTACTTCATCCATGTCCATTACTCCTGTATTTTATGATTTTTAAGTCTAATTTTATACATCCACCACATTTGACTAAATTAACATGACAAGAATTCTTATGTTGATAAAAGACTATTGCATGTTTCACAAGACAAGTATGATATGATAAATTATGGACTCCTAAGCATGTATTGAACTCATGAAAAGTTCCTATGATTGATAAACAAGAATTTATACCCTTGTGCTATGTCTCTACCCTCTTGTGAATGAATAATGTCTACATGAAGGGGTCAATTTCATGAAAGAGCTACTCTTACCATGTTGACATGTTTTTACAAGTTATTGAAGTTATGAATACACTTATGATTATGTTAAGTATTCTGTGGGATTAGACTTAGCACTGGAAGAAGCTTAAGGTAGGAGCTCGACCCAAGGGGTCCTTATATAAAGTCTTGGTTTATTAACTATGTTGTAAGACCCCACTCAAGAGAAGTATGAAAGTCCAAGAAAAGAGTTCTGAATTTTTTTTTGAAGTGCCAGTTGTTACGAAGGCGTTTACGAGTCGTAGGTCGAGGTATGAGCCGTATAGTGATTCATGAGCAATTCCAGTAGCTCAATTTTGGAGGACCAACTCTGTATGAGAGTTTTTATGGATCGTATATTATTTCACGAGTCATAAAATATTGTTTCATAGAATGAGGGTCAGACTTGATGAAATTGGGGTTCTTCAGGAATTTGATCTATGACTTATCAAATGGCCCATAGAATCTTCTACGAGCCATAGGCTGTGTCGTGGATTTATGAATTAGGGAACAGTATTTGAAAGCTCAAAAGTGACAAAAGCCGAAACCCTTTCTATGACCCATAAAATGGACCACGATCCGTAAATGGGGTCTCATGGTCTTGTCCGACCAGATTTTTAAAGAGGCAAATTTGATATTTTCTATTAATTAAAGCCTAAACTACGTTGTTTTACCTCTCAAATGGCCCCTTATCAGCTTTTGTAACCCTAATTTACTCATTCTCCTCCACTCCAAATATTTCTAAGTCCCAAACACTCTCAAGCCTTCTCAAAGGTTGCAAGCAAGAAGACCAAGCTAGGGTTTCGAGTTTTCCATCAGCAAATCAGATTTTCTCCACAAAAAATCGCACTAAGGTATGTGGGTTTGATTGTGGGGACCTTCCTTCCTACAAGTCCAACCATCTTCTTCTTCAAATACATGAAAGTATTTTATGAACTCTTGCATATGATGTTATTATTATGCACTCTATGATGGTCTATTTTATGAATTATATATATGGATCAAGTTTGGATTCTTTAAGTATTGATTTTTAAGCAAGAATACCTATTGAAGGCATATTTCATGAGTTGACTTATATCTATTGAAGCTATGCATGATGTGAACTATGTAAACTATAAAAGATTGTGAATATGAGGTGAATTTCATGATACCTAAATTTGGGCTTTCTACTACAAGGTTGGTTGGTTGATTTGAATATCTTCCAAATGAATTGATTTTATATTCCCAATGACTCACATTCTTGAATTGCATGATTTTAAGTACATGTGCATATACCTACCATGTTTGACTAAATTATCATGACAAAGATTCTTATGTTAATGAAATGTTATTGCATGAATTGCAAGACAAGAATGATATGATAAATTATGGGTTCCTAAGCATGCATTGAACTCATGAAAGGTTTCTATTATTTGTAAGTAGAATATTGATCCATTATTCTATATTCCACCCTCTTGTAAATGAATATTATCTACATGAAGGGGTCAAGTATGATAAGTGTTTTAATCTTATGTGCAAGCTAATGCTCACTAGAAGGGGTCAAGTATATTACAAGTCCTACTCTTATGTGTAAAGCTATGCCCACTAGAAGGGGTCAAGTTTATGAATGTTTTTACCCTCTAGTATAAGGTATACACTCACTTGTAGGGATCAAGTATATGAATGAGCTACTCTTATCATGATGCTATGTTCCTACATGTCATTCAAGTTATAATTAAATTATGGTTATGTCAAGTACTTCATGGGATTAGACTTAGCACTGAAAGAGACTTAAGGTGGGGGCTCGACCCAAGGGGTCCTTAAATAAAGTCTTTATCTCTTATCTATGTTACACCATAGGTTCATGCTATTTTTCCTAAATGGGCTTTTACTAGTGGATCTAACTAAGTCATGTTACCCGCTATATGTGGGGTCAAGTTACCCATTACATGGGGTCAAGTTTGGTTTACCTTGGCAAGTAGATCACTCCTTTTTTGGTAAGGAGAAAAATATCAAAATTCCAAGTAGTAGCTCGATTGGTCTTATATGCTGGTTAAGGTCTCCTCTCACATATATATGTTATATTATGAAATTTTGATTATCTTCACACATGTTTAAATAAAGCATTTATTTTACATGTTGTATTAAGCTTATGTCCATTGATCATGATTATGCATAACGATTATCATGGCTTACTTTCTTTGCTTGCATTGCACCCCACATAGTTAGTACATTCCAAGTACTAACACATACTTTTTGCCTACATGATCTAACCATATAGGGATCAAAGCTCCTATTCATCCTCCTCCTACACGTGGCTAGCCGAATCATTTGAAGACTACTATTGGTGATTCCTCCACTCTGGGGACAATATTCACTTTACATTCATGCTTGATTAAGACTTGTATATTTTAGATATTTATTTTTTGAGGGTGAGCCTAGGAGATATCTTGGCCCCTGTTCTACTCATTTTAGAGTTGTTTTTGGATATAGATATGTATGTTATTGTAAGGATCTGGACATTAAAAAACTTTAACAATGTGATTTAATTGATTCCCAACTCATTTTATGTGGTTTTATGATCGTCATGGGTCTCTTTCGTCAAGCCAACTTCAAAGAAACTCCATTGGCGAAGCTTTTCATGTGAACTGTTAGAAGGGTCAACTTTAAATAGTCATATCTCTCAACACAAAGAGAAATGGATGGAATACAACCTATCTAATTGAAGTCCTTTGAATTAGGTTTTCAACGCATCTGATTTCACTTAATTTTGAGTTTAGATCGATAAGTTATGCCCATTTTTATAAGACCTATCTGTACAAGAGTTGTGTTGTGTTCCCTTTTTGTTTTGGCTAAGGCAAGCCACTAGGAAACCCCAAATGGATTGTGAGCCTCTCGCAGACCTGTAGAGGTCTCATGTGACCTCTCATGAGCCATGGTGAGGTGTTTCGTGAATTTCTCTTCCCAAGGTAATTTTCTAATCATAGGATTACTGTCTCAGAACTTGGTACCTCCCTACGGGCACCCTCACGGACCATGTGACTTCACACGAGTTATGTGACCCTTTTTGCAGGGTCCTGAACTTTTTCTTAGGACGCTCACATGACCCCTCTCACAAGCCGTGTGGCTTTACACGAGCTGTGAGGCTCTTTGACGGGACCTTGATAACTTTTTAAAATTCATTTCATTAATGGTTTATTTGTAATTTTGGAATTTTCCTAATGTCATTTATGACTTT
The DNA here is from genome assembly GCA_038996855.1 of Solanum aculeatissimum. NCBI lineage: Eukaryota > Viridiplantae > Streptophyta > Magnoliopsida > Solanales > Solanaceae > Solanum > Solanum aculeatissimum. The sequence continues at coordinate 4,005 of JBCEWC010012467.1, read as the reverse complement.
CTAAGCTCTCTTAAATATCTGAAATGACCTATACTCCTCTATTCTCATTCACTTCAATTCATTACACTTAGAACATTCAAATTTCTCTTCTAAGAACTCCTCTCAAATGTGCCATTTGAGATTTAGCTTGGAGCTCAAAGAAGGGTCTTCTTCTCCAATCAATTTCTTTTTTATTCTTCTAAATAAATTAAGGTATGTGAGATTGATTCATGGTCTCTTTTAACCATGAAGACCCCAAAGCCATCTACACATTTAAATTATGAATTTCAAGCTTCAAGTGATTATGGGTCTCTTAAATTGTTTATGATCCCCTAGAGTAGTAAAATAATATCTTTAGTTCATTTCATATATAACTATGATTAAATTGAAGTGTGGGATGTACTTATTTGATGATTTTAAAGTGATTTAAGTTCAATTATGATGAACTGCATTGGTATTATAAAGATTCAATTATGCATGTCCCTTTTTTTAAATCTATGCATGGGTAGTTTTATTTAAGTTTTAATTGTGGATTTAATTATGAATTTTATATGGAATCTTCTTATTATGAGTTTTAAATTATGAATTCTGATTGACCATGATATTTCATCATAATTCATGGCATTTTCATACATGATCATTGGTATTTATGAATAATATGATATGGGTTAAACCCAAATTGAGATTATGACTATGATTTTGAACAAGTATGGGTGTGACAAGATTGTGATCACATAACGTCTATGATTTGTCTCTTTGAGCAATTTTGGGTGTTTACACTAATATGTATAAGTATGATGAGCTATTCCTATGCATGAAGTATGACATGAAAATGTGATTTGACTTTTTAGCCCAAGTAAGTATGATTATGAAGTATGTTTGACTTTTAAGCATAAGTATGCATTGTTATGACTTTGAAAAGTCTTATGCCTTTTTTGAAAGCATGTATATGTATATATGTATTCTCGTGAGATGATGACTTAGCACCGAATGAGATTAGATGTGGAAGGACTATCCCCAAGGGTCCTACTCCTTTCTCTTGAACTACGTGTCATAATAGGACCCTTTTATGGGATGATTATGATATGATGTGGAATTCTTCCAAAATGACCAAGTCATAAGAAAGGTGTCCATCACACCGAAATGACTGGGTCGTAAGGTGTGGTGTAGATTACCTTTGGTAAGTAGTCTACTCTCATCCGATAGGAGGCTTTCATCAGGTGAATTCATGTAATAACTCATATGGGCTTGAGATGTCGGTTAAGGTCACATCTCCGCTATGTTGAAGTATATATGCATTACATACATCATGGATTTCATGACATATTGATATAGTATTCTTTCTTATATAATTCTTTCTATATATGTGTCCATGTCATCTAACATTAAATGCAGGTTTAATGAGTTCAAAAGCATATGCATGCCTGCATACTTAGTACATTCAAACTTACTAATGCATACTCTTTTGTCTACATGATCTAACCATGTAGGTACCGAAGACTATCATCTTCAACCTCTTGACGGATAGCTTGATTGGCAAAGAGTTTCTTTTGGTGAGTCCTATCATCCAAGGATAAACCATCTCCTATCTACCTTTTTATGATATGATGTTTATGTCTTTACTTTGAGGGTGAGCCCGGGACATGTCTTGGTCCACGTTCTATTCTATACTAGAGCATTATTGGACATCATAAAGTCTTTCGTATGAGTATGTTATGCTTATGTTTGGGATGCTATGGTTCTTATGATATTATGATGCTATAGATATGATGATGTATGGAAATATGGAAAGTACTATGTCCCTTAAGGAAAATTTCTGGATAAAAATTATACCATAATTAAATTAAACATGATTTATTCTAATTTTAAAGGGTCATGAAATCAAAAGAAAGTGACATATGCTAGAATCAATTAGAAGAGTAAATAGCCAAAATTATACACTAAAATTTGACAGAAGTAGATAGGTAAATTTGACAGTAATTTAAACAAACAATGGTGACCCTATTTCAGAGAAGTTCAATCAAATCAAGCACAATTGTGATTATCTATGCATATTATAAAGTAAGTATATTATTGATCCAAAACTAACAACTTAAACATATCACATAATTCACAAAACAATAAACAGTAGACAGTAACCAAAATAAAATCGAACCAAATTTGTGGTGCTCTGAAAGACCCAAAATGCTTTTGTATCCTTTTTTGATAAATCTAGTCTTGACCGTGGCTAAGAGGGTTTTAGAGGTGAAAAGGCACCGGCGGAGAAGTTGTTCGTGGTTGGTGGAGATCAGAGAGGAGGAAGGAAGAAGGGAGATGGAGAACAAAGAGGTCGTTGATGGTTATTGTATCCATCCGGCTCTCGCTCCCAAAAATGGAGCGACGGGGAGGTCGTTGGAGGGTTTCGCCAGCGGAGAAGATTGTTGGTTCGCCAGCGTGAAAGGAAGATGGGATCATGGGTGGTCGTTTGGTTAGTGTTGTCGCCGGAACAAGGGGAGAGAGGGGTCGTTTGCTGGAGGTTTTCACCGGCAAGAGAGAGAAGGGAGATCGGAGAAGAGATAGATAGAGGGGTGTCTGGTTGTTTGTCGATGGAGAGAGGAGGGGCGACGAGGGGTGAAAGGAGAGAGGGGTGCCAGAGGTGAGGCTTCCAGCGCAGATGGTGAGGAGATAAAGAGGCATCAACAGTGAAGGAGAGGTACGGCGGTGACAACGAATTTTCAGAGAGGGGAGAGTGGAAAATGAGAGAATAGAATTAGGTTTTGGGGCTTAGGTAGGTTAAAAGGAGAAAAAAATCAGAATTAATTAGGAGCGTTGGATTGAGAGTAATGAATGAATGAGATTAAATTCTGACAAAAATGGGTTGGAATTGGATTGTTTTTTAAAAATTGGATTATTTGGATTTAATTAAATAAAATGGGGTTAGGAATTTGAAATTGAGACACAAATTGAATCAATTTAGGCTAGATTTGAAAATAATTGTGTAAGAATTGTCTAGAATTGAAATAAATTGAATTAAAAAGTCTACGAATTAAATAAATTAAAATTGAATAGATTGTCATCTAATCAATTATAATACTTATAAAAATATATGATATTTTAAATAGTAATCTTTACATAAAGAAAAATATGCAATCTTTGCTAAAATTATTACGTAAAAACATCAAACATACTAAAATTATTATTTTAGATTAAAACTTGATAAAATAATATATATATATATATATATATATATATACACACACACCACGTTTTTTAAAAAATACGATATCGACATAATAATTAAAAAAATAATAAGTAAAAATAAAAATATTTACTACTACCATTATTATCATAAAAAATTATAATAAAGTAAATAATAATAATAACAATAATGAAAAAAATATAATATATTTTTTTCGAACAAATTTTGAAAGTCAAAAAATATTGAAAAGACGTAATTATTGGATAAAATTTGAAATAGACTCATTTACTTTAAAAAGTTTTAAAAATACATATTTTAATCAAATGACAATCTAAATGGGTTTACGTCGGTCAAAATTGGATGTCAACAGATCCCATTCTATGTCTTTGGTTCTATTTGAGGACTAGACATTATGTTTTACACATTTCATTTGAATATTCTGTATTTAGAGGCTTGTACATGTGACACAAGTGTTTAGGATGGTTGTAGTTATTTTTTTCTGCATTTATATATCTTATTAGACTGTTATCTTTCGCTTTTATTGATTTTGTTAAGTTGTTGGGTTTTGAGATGACTCGCCTTGGTGTAGGGCTGTGCAAAATTCGGGTCAAATCGTTAATCCGAACCAATTTTTCGGTTTATTGGACTATTGGGTCAGGTTATTGGCTTATTGGATCGGTTAACGATTTATTAAAAAATAATAATGGACTATCGGTTATCGGTTCGGGTTTAAAATTTTTAATATCGGGAACCCGATAACCCGATAGCAACCGATATCAAATTCAATTTTTTAAATTAAAAAATTAGGCCTTTAATTGGCTTTTGCAATTTGCCCTTTTCAGTTTTTT
>JBCEWC010012466.1:0-15835 GCA_038996855.1 Solanum aculeatissimum | reverse complement strand
TAAATTATTATTTTTTCTTTTAATAAATTATATTTTTAGCGAGTTGTCACGACGTTGCGCCTTCGGGATGTCAACAGTATATACTTTCTATAACTTTTGACAAACCATATTGTATAGTCATGTATAGTTTCGGTAATTTTGGGCTAATATCATTACTTGCAAGATCCATCATTACCGATCCACAATTTATTATAATATAGCTTATTTCTTTTAAATATTCTAAAAAATTTTAAAAAAGAAAATAATATTTTATATAAAAATCAATGACAATACGAAAAATATTTGATTATGGTTCATAATACTCCCTCTGTTTCAAATTAAGTGAATTTTTGGAGAATTTTTGAGTTTTCAAAATAAGTAATTCACTTTTCAAGGAATAAGTTGAATTTTTTTTCCAATTTTGCCCTTCATTAATTGAGTTTTAAAAGTTGATTTTCAAGATGTATTAAATGAGTGTTTGAAGTTTAAAAGGGGTAAATATAATTAAAGTTTGTCTTTATTTCTTTTTCTTAATATATGTGATATGATCCAACAATTCACCTAATTTGAAACAGTGAGAGTATCTTATTAATTCCCTGTTTATTGTGCTCTAAATGGCCATAATAATTAGTTTTCAAAATTTTGAGAACAATTCTAATGGTTTATTACATGTTGAATTACGCATATGTAAAAAAAAGGGGAGGGAGGGGGGGGGGGGGATCGAGTATATAGGAATAATTCGAAAATAATATTTTAAGAGGTAATGATTATAGTTTATTAGATAGTATTAGTGTCATGTTTATTGTGGCCTAAATAAGCATGTTAATTTGTTTTCAAGCTTTTCAGTACAATTCTAGTGATTTATTACACATCAAAATGCAAGTGATTAGTGATTACAAGAAATTAATTATTAGGATGGTAATGTAACATGTTAGGTCAAATTTGTGCAGATCATAATGGGTTAAAATTATAATTTTTTATTTATACTTGTAATAAACTTTTTTCGTCGTAAAACTTATATTAATCCCTTTTCATAATAACCGTAAATCCTAACTGTCCTATATAATTATTGAAAACTGCTATACTTATTAAACAAAATTTCATGGTTGACTATTAATATTATAAGGATTTATTATTGGAGTTGCAAGCACCGAATAAACATGGATACTTATATAATATACTAGTAAAGTCTGTCCAGACCCACTAAATATGTTTGATTATTTTTACACTTTTATTCGTATAACTAAATTTTAATTTAAAATATGATATTTCATTCATTTAAATTTGTTTATCCTTGGTATGGGGTGGGGGTGGGTGGGGGGTGGAGGCAACTCAAGCAGGCAGGACGACAAAGAGTTGCCTGCTTTGGAAGACTGTGGTTGGTCAGGAGCAGGCAGTTCAAGCACGAAGGACGATGAAGAGTTGCCTGCTTTGAACGGTTATGGTTGATCACTCACACTTATTGATTATTTTTACATTTTTATTCGTATAACTAAATTTGAATTTAAAATATGATATCTCATTTTACACGACTTAAAATAATTGATCGGGGTGAGATAATAAAATCACAGTTGAAACAGTTGGGAAAATATCTCATCAGGGGTAATATTGTAAAATTACAGTCGAAACAGTTAAAGAAATATAATTAGGCAGCCGAAGCAAGCAGCTCAAGCAGACAGGACGACGGAGAGTTGCTTGCTTTGGAAGGTGGTGGTTGGTCATGAGCAGGAGCAGGAGCAGGAAGGACGACGAAGAGTTGCCTGCTTTGGAAGACTGTGGTTGGTCAGGAGCAAAAGCAGACAACTCAAGCACAAAGGACAGCGAAGAGTTGTCTGCTTTGGAAGGTTGTGGTTGGTCATGCTCACACTTCTTGATTATTTTTACATTCTTATTTGTATAACTAAACTAGAATTTAAAATATGATATCTCATTTTACATAACTTAAAATAATTGATCGGGGCACGATAGTAAAATCACAATCGAAATAGTTGCAAAAAATGAGATAGTAAAATCATAGTTGAAACATTGAAAAAAAGTCTCATCAGGGGTAATATTGTAAAATTATAGTCGAATTAGTTGAAGAAATATAATTAAGCAGCTGAATCAGGCAACTCAAGCAGGCAAGACGACGGAGAGCTACCTGCTTTGGAAGGTTGTGGTAGAAGCAGGCAGGACAACGAAAAGTAGGACTCACTCTTATATATATATAGAAGATGATATCTCATTTTACATGACTTAAAATAATTGATCGGGGTGAGATAGTACAATCACAATTGAAACAGTTGCAAAAATGAGATAGTAAAATCACAGTTGAAACAGTTGGAAAAATGTCTCATCAGGGGGTAATATTGCAAAATTATAGTAGAATCAGTTAAAGAAATATAATTAAACAACTAAAGCAGGCAGGACGATGAAGAGCTGCCTGCTTTGGAAGGTTGTGATTGGTCAGGAGCGGAAGCAGACAACACAAGTAGGCAGGACAACCAAAAGTAGGGCTCACACTTATTTATATAGAGAAGATATCTCATTTTACATGACTTAAAATAATTGATCGGGGCGAGATGTAAAATCACAATCGAAATATTTACAAAAATGAGATAATAAAATCACAGTTGAAACAATTGAAAAAATATCGTATCAGGGGTAATATTGTAAAATTATAGTAGAATCAGTTAAAGAAATATAATTAAGCAGCTGAAACAGGCAACTCAAGCAGGCATGAGAACTGCCTGCTTTGGAAGATTGTGATTGGTCAGGAACGGAAGCAGACAACTCAAGCAGGCAGGACAACCAAAAGTTTAGTGGTGGGTATGCCCACCACTTGAAATAAAACATTAAAATAACTAATTAGGACTAACTTACTTTCTATGCCAACAAAAGAAGGCATAACTATACAATTAATGATCTACCACATGAGTCAAGACAACCATTTTATTCCAATGCATACAAGCCTAGAAATTCACTTATCTTTTAGAATGTGATAAATAATGAAGTATTTTTTTAAATAAATAATAAATACATTTTGTTAAAGATGCAACAGGAAAATAGCAAAAAATAAAAATCATACACCAGATCACCTTTTCAAGGAACAAGAATATATAGTGGGCAACCAAAATTATATCCTCAGGGTGGTTAACATCAAATGGGTTGCCGCCACAGGTTGACTTAGTTCGTTACTTGAGATTTATGTATAACTACTAGATTTTCCTCAAAATCGATACCTTCCAAAGGCACAATTGCACCAGTATCACCTATCAATTTCCTCAGCATGGACACATGGAAGACCGGGTGAATAAAAACCATGTCTGGAGGCAAGTCCAATCTATAAGCTACATTGTCAATCCGCTCAACAACTTCATAAGGGCCCACATACGAGGGCCTAAGTTTTCCCTTCTTGCCAAAATGCATCACACCCTTCAAAGGTGAGACTTTCAGAAACATCCAATCACCCACAAGGAACTCAATGTCTCTCTTTCTAACATCCGAATACGACTTTTGCATACTTTGAGCCGCCTTCAACCTTTTTCGAATTAACTTCACCTTCTCCATAGTCTCAATTACCAAATTTGGGGCAATCAAGGTCATCTCTCCCAACTCAAACCATCCGACCGGGGACCTACACCTACTTACATATAAAGCCTCAAACGGTGCCAACCCGATACTAGCATGAAAACTATTGTTATAAGCAAACTCAATGAGTGGTAGATAATCATCCCAATTTTCTTTAAACTCCAACACACAATCTCTCAACATGTCCTCTAAAGTTTGAATTGTCCTTTTAGCTTGACCATCGGTTTGGGGATGAAAAACGGTACTCAACTTCACCTTAGTACCAAGGCCTCTTTGGAACGACCTCTAAAAATGAGAAGTAAATTGAGCACCATAATCCGATATGATAGACATAGGCACACCATGCAACCTCACCAATTCTCGTATATACAAATTAGCATAATCTTCGGCATTATAAGTAGTCTTGACTAGTAGAAAATGGGACAACTTGGTCATTCAATCAATAATAACCCATATAGAATCAAATTGCTTATGGGTACGGGGCAAGCCAACAACAAAATTCATATTTACCTCTTCCCACTTCCAAGTAGGAATCTCAATATCCTGGGTCAAACCACCCAACTTTTGATATTCCACCTTCACTTGTTGACAACTAGGGCATTCAAACATGAACTTAGCTGTGTCCCTCTTTATACCATGCCACCAATATACCTCCCTCAAGTCCCGATACATCATGGTGGATCCCGGATGTGTAGAATAATAAGAGTTGTGAGCTTCAATCATAATCACCTCTCTAAGGCCATCGACATCGGGAACACACAACCAATCAAGATACCAAAGCACACTATCTCTCCCCGGGAGAAAACTCCAATCTTCTTTTTGACAACTAAATTCTTCAATTCAACCAAAGACGGGTCTAATTCTTGCTTTTCCTTGACATCCACAACCACAAAATATTCGACGCTATTTTTAATATGGATACCACCATCATCAGAGTTAGCCAATATAACACCCAACCTAGCCAAACGGTGCACATCCTTTACCAACTCCTTCTTTCCTTCATCAATATAAGACACACTACCCATGGATAACCTTCTAAGGGCATCAACTACAATATTCGCCTTGCTGGGATGATATAGAACACTCATATCGTAGTCCTTAAATAGTTCTAACCGTCTGCTTTGTCTCATATTAAATCCCTTTGGGTGAATACATATTGAAGGCTCTTATGATCAGTGAACACATCAACATGGACCCCATATAGGTAATGCCTCCAAATCTTCAAAGCAAACATCACAACCCCCAATTCAAGATCATGAGTCAGGTAATTTTGTTCATGCACCTTCAATTGCCTAGAGGCATAAGCTATAACTTTACCATGTTGCATGAACACACAACCCAACCTAATCCGAGAAGTATCACAATACACCACAAACCCATCTGGTAGAGTCAAAACAGGAGCCTACATAAGTTGATCCTTCAATATCTAAAAACTCTCCTCACAGTTGTCAGTCCATACAAATTTAGCCTTCTTCTGAGTCAACTTAGTTAAAGGGGATGCAATGGATGAGAAATCCTTAACAAACCTTCGGTAGTAACTAGCTAGCCTAAGAAAGCTTCGAATATCAGAAGGAGTCAATGGTCTAGGTCAATTCTTCACGGCCTCGGTATTCTTTGGATCAACCTTGATACCATTACCCACCAAAATGTGACTAAGAAAGGCCACTTTGCCCAACCAGAATCAAACTTGCTGAATTTGGCAACAGTTGTTTCTTCCTCAAAGTCTGAAGAATCAACCTCAAGTGATGCATGTACTCTTGTTCACTTCGAGAGCAAATTAATATATCATCAATGAAGACAATCACAAAACTGTCAAGGAATGGCGTGAACACCCTTTTCATTAGATTCATAAACACGGTCGGAGCATTAGTTGAGCCAAACGACATCACCAAAAACTCATAATGCCCATACCTAGTTCGAAATGCCATCTTGGGGATGTCACACTTCCTTACCCTCAACTGGTGATAGTCAGAACGGAGGTCAATCTTTGAGAAATGGGTAGCACCCTGCAACTGGTCAAACAAATCATCAATCCTGGGTAACGGATATTTATTCTTAGCGGTAATCATAGTTAATTATTGATAATCAATATACATTTAGATCGATCCATCCTTTTTCCTTACAAACAACACCAGAGCACCCCAAGGTAAAATACTCGGCCTAATAAAATCCTTCTCCAAAAGGTCTTTCAACTGATCCTTCAACTCGTTCAACTTGGCTGGGGCCATACGGTAAGGAGAAATAAATATTGATTGGGTATTTGAAAGGAGATCTATGCCAAAATCCACTTTTCTTTCGAGAGGAACACGAGACAAATAATCGAGAAAAATATCCATAAATTCATTAACCATGGGAAATAACTCAAGAGTAGGAGGCTCAGATTCAACACCCCGAACTCTAATAATATGATAGATACAATCCTTAGAAATTATTCTTCTGGCCTTAAGGTAGGAAATAAACCTACTCTTAAAAGCGGAGTCACTGCCCTTCTACTCCAAAATGAGCTTACCCAAAAATTAGAACTTGACCACCAGGTTCTACAGTCAACAGAGGCATAGAAGTATGCAACCAATCCATCCCAAGAATGATATCAAAATCAAACATCTCGAGCTCTATAAGGTCACACGGGAGGACTTTTTGAATGGGATTGCCTGTGCAGGGATTTTCTAGAAATTTGACTAAGGCTTGGCACCAAGAGGCCCCTTACGAACTGTGTGCCACCAGACGGTCTGTGAAGTCGACCTTTTGGCCTCTCACGAGGCGTGGTAATGTATTTTATGATGGCCTTGACTTAAGGATTGGTTCTATGTATAAGGTTAGATTCCAGAATCCACGTCAACAAAAATAGGAGCTTCATGGACTGTGTGATGCTTGATGGTCCGTGTAGCTTTCCGTGGGAGAGAAGACAGCCAAGGCTATTGACCAAGTGAGGTTCCACGGACCAGTTCACGATCCGTGTGAGTCCTTATGGCATGTACGGCTTCCGTATGGTCATGAAAGTGAAATATTTTCTAAGTATCGAATTACTATCTAGAATGTGATCACATCTTATCTTGACTTGGCTCATTGAGCATCTTGGGTATTTACACTATCTTGTACTTGTTTTGAATGAGCTACTCCTATGCATTGATCCTTGAACTTATGACTTGAACTCTTGTTTTGGCTTTTTAGCCTAAATATGAAAATACTTGAACTATGATTTGGCTTTTGGGCCCAACCTTGCATTGTATTGATTTGAAAGACAACCTCCGTTTGAAAGCTCATATATGTATATGTATTCCCATGGGTTGTGACTTAGTACCGAGAGATTGGAGGTGGGGTGGACTATCTCCAAGGGTCCATACTCCTTTCCGTCAAATCATGTGCCAACATGGGATTTTCTCTTCTTGGGATTAACTTGTATTCCCCTTTTTAGGGTTGACTTGGGATCTACCTGGCAAGTAGTCCAATTCCAAGTAGTAGCTCGCTTGGTCTATCTTGTGTCAGTTGAGGTCACATCCCCGCTATGACTATGATATTATCGTATTCATGCATCATGGATTTCATGACATATTGACATAATATCCTTCTTTGCTTATATACTTCTTTCTATGTATGTGTCCTTGTCATCTAACTTGTTTTGTAAGATTTCATGTGCATATGCATTGCATGCCCGCATACTTAGTTCATTATATGTATTAACACATACTCTTCATCTACATGATCTAACCATGTAGAGCTAGAGACGATATCTATCCACCTTTGGACGGTTAGCTTGGTGATCTTGGATTATTGCTTGTGGTGAGCCTTTTATTCCAAGGTCAAGATCCATCTTTCTCTACCTTATGTTATGTTATTTCTTTTCTATCTTATGACTTGAGGGTGAGCTCAGAACATGTCGTGGCCCTCGCCTTATATTATGTAGAGACATTGTTAGATATATCAGATTTTATTGTATGCTCACAGTTTATGTTTGTTTAAGATGCTATGACTATATATTATTCTTTGACTATGATTATGCTTATGATATGTTTAATAAGAATGTGCTTATATGGAAAGTCCCAAGCCCCTTCTTATCCTCATAGTGTGAGTCATACTTACCCATCTCTTAGAACGTATTTGTTACGTGCTATGTGATTCATGCAAATTCCTTTCCCCATGAAATCCCCATAGCTTGAGTCCAAAATCCCGTAATTCCTTAGAATTATGTTTTTACTTGTTTAAATTACGCATTTATGAACCAATGATGTATAAAATAATGGTAAAAGGCTTGTTTGAGGACTCTTGGGTTCTCATTTGCTATGCCATGCCTAGGCCTTACTCTTGGGCCGTGACAAAGATAGTATCAGAGTACTAGGTTTGTAAAGGGTCCTCAGAGTCCAACATGTCGTTTCAAGTAGAGTCTTATTCATGGGTATGTTGTGCACCATACCTATGAGTGAGAGGCTATGACGACGTTTTATGAATTATCTCACTTCATTGTCCCTTATGTAGTGCTATAAAACGTGTCTTGAGGTCTTCTAACTCTGATGATGTTCGGATAGTCGACCTATTTCCATTCCTCCATATCATATGACACCGGTTGAATTGAAGGAGTTGAAGGATCAGTTGAAAGACTTGTTGTAGAAAGGCTTCATTAGGCCAAATATTTCACCTTGTGGTACTTCTATGTTGTTTTTAAGGAAGAAAGATGGGTCACTATGGATATGTATTGACTATCGCCAATTGAACAAGGTAACCGTCAATAATAAGTACATTTTGCCTAGAATCAATGATTTGTTTGATCAACATCAAAGGGATACTTATTTCTCAAAGATAGATCTTCATTTTGGCTATTATCAGTTGAAGGTAAGAGAGTGTGATATCCCCAAGACGATATTTTGAACTAGGTATAGGCATTATGAGTTTGTGGTGATATCGTTTGGCCTAACTAATGCTCCGACCGTGTTTATGGATCTGATGAATAGGGTGTTCAAGCCATTCCTTGACAATTTTGTGGTTGTCTTCATTGATGATATATTGATTTACTCTCGAAGTGAATAAGAGCACATACATCACTTGAGGTTGATTCTTTAGACTTTGAGGGAGAAGCAATTGTTTGCCAAATTCAACAAGTGTGAGTTTTGATTGGGCGAAGTGGCCTTTCTTGGTCACATTGTGTCGGGTGATGGTATAAAGGTTGATCCAAAGAAGATAGAGGCCGTGAAGAATTGGCCTAGACCATTGACTCCTTTTGATATTCAAAGCTTTCTTGGGCTAGCTGGTTACTACCGAAGGTTTGTTAAGTCTTTCTCATCCATTGCATCCCCTTTAACTAAGTTGACTCAGAAGAAAGCTAAGTTTGTATGGACTGATAAGTGTGAGGAGAGTTTTCAGATGATAAAGGATCGACTTACGTCGACTCCTATTTTGACTCTATCGGATGGTTTAGATGGGTTGTTGGTGTATTGTGATGCTTCTCAAATTAGGTTGGATTGTGTGCTCATGCAACATGGTAAAGTGATAGCTTATGCCTCTAGGCAATTGAAGGTGCATGAATAAAATTTCCTGACTTATGATCTTGAATTGGCGGTTATGGTGTTTGCTTTGAAAATTTGGAGGCATTACCTATATGGGATCTATGTTGATGTGTTCACTAATCATAAGAGCCTTCAATATGTATTCACTCAAAGGGATCTTAACCTGAGACAAATAAGATGGTTGGAACTACTTAAGGACTACGACCTTTTGTAGTTGAGGCGAATATTATAGCCGATGCCCTTAGCAGAATATCCATGGGTAGTGTGTCTCATGTTGATGAAGGAAAGAAGGAGTTGGTAAAGGATGTGCACCGTTTGGCTAGGTTGGATATTAGATTGGTTGACTCCGATGATGGTGGTATCCATGTTCAAAATAGAGTCTAATCTTCTGTGGTTGTGGATGTCAAGGAAAATCAAGAATTAGACCCGTCTTTGGTTGAATTGAAGAAGTTCATTGTCAAAAAGAAGATTGAGATTTTTCTCCCTAGGGGTAGATGGTGTGCTTTGGTATCTTGATAGGTTGTGTGTTCCCGATACCGATGGCCTTAGATAGGTGATTATGAGTGAAGCTCATAACTCTTATTATTCTATGTATCCAGGATCCACCAAGATGTATCGGGACTTGAGGGAGGTATATTGGTGGCGTGGTATGAAGAGGGATATAGCCAAGTTCGTGTCCGAACGCCCTAGTTGTCAACAAGTGAAGGTAGAACATCAAAGGCCCGGTCGTTTGACCCAAGACATTGAGATTCCTACTTGGAAGTGGGAAGAGGTAAATATGGATTTTGTTGTTAGCTTGCCCCGTACCCATAAACAATTTGATTCTATATGGGTTATTGTTGATCGAATATCCAAGTCGACCCATTTTCTACCATTCAAGACTACTTACAATGCCAAAGATTATGGTAATTTGAATATTTGAGAATTGGTAAGGTTGTATGGTGTGCCTATGTCTATCATATCAGATCGTGATGCTCAATTTACTTCTCATTTTTGGAGGTCATTCCAAAGAGGTCTTGGTATTAGGTGAAGTTGAGTACCACTTTTCATCCCCAAACCGATGGTCAAGCCGAAAGGATAATTTAAATTTTAGAGGACATGTTGAGGACTTGTGTGTTAGAGTTCAAAGGAAATAGGGATAATCATCTACCACTCATTGAGTTTTCTTATAACAATTGTTTCCATGCTAGTATCGGGTTGGCATCGTTTGAGGCTTTATATGTAAGAAGGTATAGGTCCCAGATCGGATGGTTTGAGTTGGGAGAGATGACCTTGATTGGCCTGAATTTGGTAATTGAGGCTATGGAGAAGGTGAAGTTAATTCAGGAAAGGTTGAAGGTGGCTCAAACTAGGCAAAAGTCGTATTCGGATGTTAGAAAGAGAGACCTTGAGTTCCTTGTGGGTGATTGAGTATTTCTAAAAGTCTCACCTTTGAAGGGTGTGATACGTTTTGATAAGAACGGAAAACTTATCCCTCGATATGTGGTCCCTTACGAAGTTGTTGAACGAATTAATAATGTAGCTTATAGATTGGACTTGCCTCCGGACATGGTTTCTATTCACCCGGTCTTCCTTGTATCCATGTTGAGGAAATTGATTGGTGATCCTACTGCAATTGTGCCTTTGGAAGGTTTCTATTTTGAGGAGAATTTGACTTATGAAGAGGTGTTGGTTGAGATCTTAGATAGGCAAGTGAAGAGACTTCGCAATAAGGATGTAACTTCGGTAAAGGTGCTTTGGAGAAATCAACATGTGGAGAGCACTACATGGGAAGCAAAGTTAGACATGAAGCAGAGTTATCACTATCTTTTCCAATCTACTCAAGCCTAAGGTACTAGGCTCTTCTTATTCCAAAAATGGTGCTAATTCATTACCTCTTGAGTCTCATGACATGACATGCATACATGCACACGAAAATAATTTAAAGATGTTTTGAATGGCTTGATAATGATTTGACATGAGTTTTAATGACTTGAAATTTTCAAGAAATGGTCTATGAATTTTGTTTACTTGTTAAGATGTTTCTTGTTTAAATCTAGCCTTCAAACCCTATTCTATCCCATTCGAGGATAAATGTTCCCAAGGGAGAGATGATGTAATGACCCAGACTTTTAAGAAATTTATACATGCCTAAATCACTGGTTTCCAACTCGTCTTAAGTGGTTTATGAATGTTTGTGGTCTCACATGCCAAGTCTTGATTGAAGGAACTTGTTTGGATAAGTTTTGCATGAAGATTTGTAGAAACACTGACTTCAAATTACTATATCCCTTGGTACGAGATGAATTGGGTGGAACATCACCTATCCAATTGAATCTCTTTGAGTTATCTTTCCAACGAACTTGGTTTCACTTGATTTGGAGTTCAGATGAAGAAGTTATGACTTTTATAGTGGGATTGCCTGTGCAGGGATTTTCTGGAATTTTGACTAAGGCTTGGCACCATGGGGCCCCTTACGGGCCATGTGCCACCAGATGGTCCGTGCCAGACGTTCCGTAAAGAGGATCGTATTTCCTCTCACGAGGCATGGTAAGGTGTTTCATGATGGCCTTAACTTAAGGATTGATTTTATATATAAGGTTAGCATTCTGGAATCCACGTCAATAAAAATGGGAGCTTCACGGACTGTGTGACGCTTGATAGTTCGTGTAGCTTTTCGTGGGAGAGAATCCAGCTAACACTATTGACCAAGTGAGGTTCCACAGACCAGTTCACGGTCCGTGTGAGGCCTCACGACCCGTGTGACCTTCCATATGGTCATGAAAGTGAAATATTTTCTACGTATCAAATTACCATCTCGGACCTTCATCAGAGATTTTTTTTCCATGTGATGCTCCATGGACGGGTATACAACCCGTGTGCCATCACACGGTCCGTGTGATGGATCGTGAGATAACTCCCAACAACTTTTTCTATCCATTTCATTAATGGTCTAATTATAATTTTGGTGATTTGCCAAGGTCGTTTTAGTCTTCCTAAGCCCCCCTAAACATCTGAAGTAGCCTATACACCTCTATTCTATTCTAAATTCCTTCAAATACTTAGAAATTCTTCATCACTCTCTTAAGAACTCCTTCAAAGCTTTTATGAAGACTTGACTTGGGAATAAAGGGAAGACTCTCATTCTTCACTAAATCTTTCTTGTTTCTTCTTGGTTAACCAAGGTATGTGGAATTGATTCATGGTTCTCCTTTCAACCATGGAGACCCCAAAACTCTTTTACACTTGAATTTATGAAATAAGCTTACTTTAAATATGAGTCTTTAAATCTATTATTGATTTAATTAAATTAAAGTATGGGTTGTACTTATTATATGATTGTAAAGTGATTTAAGTTCAATTATCATGACTTGCATTGAAACTATAAAGATTTGAATATGCATTGTCCCTTGAAAGCTTGTTTTAAGCATGAGGTAATCTAATCCTTGATTTGAATGTGAATTTACTCATGGATTTCATATTGTATTGTTGATTTAAGATTAAATCTCTATTACCCATGCATTCCTCTCATCATTCATGACATATGCATACTTGAAACTTGATCTTGAAACTCTTGATATGGGCTTAGTCCCACCTTGACTTTACTTGACTTGATTTTGAACTACATGGGATATGACTAGAATGTGATCACATTTTGTCTTGACTTGTCTCATTGAGCATATCGGGTGTTTACACCATCTTGTACTTATTTTTAATGAGCTACTCCTATGCTTGATCTTGTTTTGGCCTTTTATCCTAAATATGAAAAGACTTGAACTATGATTTGCCTTTTGAGCCCAACCTTGCATTGTATTTATTTGAAAGACAAACCTCCATTTGAAAGCTCGTATATGTATATGTATTCCCGTGCGTTGTGACTTAGTATCGACATATTGGAGGCGGGGTGGACTATCTCCAAGGGTCCATACTTCTTTCCGTCAAACCATGTGCCAACATGGGATTCTCCCTTCTTGGGATTGACTTGTATTCCCCTTTTTAGGGTTGACTTGGGATCTACCTGGCAAGTAGTCCAATTCTAAATACTAGCTCGCTTGGTCTAACTTACATCGATTGAGGTCCCATCTCTGCTATGACTATGATACTATCGCATTCTTGCATCATGGATTTCATGGCATATTGACATAATATCCTTCTTTGCTTATATACTTCTTTCTATATATGTGCCCTTGCTATCTAACTTATTTTGCAGGACATGTTTATATGCATTGCATGCCGCATACTTAGTGCATTATATGTACTAACGCATACTCTTAATCTACATGATCTAACCATTTAAGGTCCAGAGACGATATCTATCCACCTTTGGACGGTTAGCTTGGTGATCTTAGATTGTTGTTTGTGGTGAGCCCTTTATTCCAAGGGTAAGATCCACCTTCATCTACCTTATACTATGTTATTTTTTTTCTATCTTATGACTTGAGGGTGAGCTCGGGACATGTCGTGGCCCCTGCCTTATCTTATATAGAGGCATTGTTGGACATATCAGATTCTATTATACGCACACATTTTATGCGTGTTTGAGATGCTATGATTATATATTTTGCTATGACTATGCTTATGCTTATGCTATTATGATATGTTTAATGAGAATGTGCTTATATGGAAAGTCTCAAGCCTCTTCTTGTCCCCATAGCGTGAGTCATACTTACTCGTCCCTTAGAACGTATTTGTTATGTACTATGTGATTCATGCAAAATTTCTTTCCCCATGACATCCCCATATATTGAGTCTTAAGTCCTGTAATCCCTTAGAATTATGTGTTTACTTGTTTAAAATACGCGCTTTTGAACCAATGATGTGTAAAATGATGCTAAGAGGTTTTTGTAGGACTCTTGAGTTCTCATTCACCATGTCATACCTAAGTCTCTGGTTTCCAACTCATCTTAAGTGGTTTATGAATGTTTTGGGTCTCACTTTCCAAGTCTTGATTGAAGGAGCTCGTTTGGATAAGTTTTGCATGAAGATTTATGGAAGCACTAACTTCAAATAACTATATATCTTTGTACAAGATGAATTCGGTAAAATGTGACCTATCAAATTGAAGCTCTTTGAGTTATCTTTCCAATGAACTTGCTTTCAGTTGATTTGGAGTTCGGATGAACAAGTTATGACTTTTTTAGTGAGACTGTCTGTGCAGGGATTTTTTGGAAATTTGACTAAGGCTTGGCACCACGGGGCCCCTTATGGGCCGTGTGTCACCAGACGGTCTGTGAAGTGGACCTTCTGGCCTATCACGAGGCTTGGTAAGGTATTTTGTGATGGCCTTGACTTAAGGATTGGTTCTATGTATAAGGTTAGCTTTCTGGAATCCACGTCAACAAAAATGGGAGCTTCACGGACCGTATGACGCTTGATGGTCCGTGTAGCTTTTCGTGGGAGAGAAGCCAGCCAAGACTATTGACCAAGTGAGGTTTCACGGATCAATTCACGGTCCGTGTGAGGCCTCACGACCCGTGTGACCTTCTGTATGGTCATGGAAATTAAATATTTTTTAAGTATCGAATTCCGTGTGATGGGTCGTGAGATGACCCCCGATAACTTTTTCTATCCATTTCATTAATGGTCTAATTATAATTTTGGTGATTTCCTAAGGTCGGTTTAGTCTTCCTAAGCCCTTCTAAACATCTGAAGTAGCCTATACACCTCCATTCTATTCTAAATTCATTCAAACATTTAGAAATTCTTCATCACTCTCTTAAGAACTCCTTCAAAGCTCTTGTGAAGACTTCGCTTATGAATCAAGGGAAGACTGTCATTCTTCACCAAATCTTTCTTATTTCTTCTTGGTTAATCAAGGTATGTAGGATTGATTCATGGTTCTCCTTTCAACTATGAAGATCCCAAAACTCTTTTACAGTTGAATTTATGAAATTAAGCTTACTTTAAAGATGAGTCTTTAAATCTATTGTTGATTTGATTAAATTGAAGTATGGGTTGTACTTATTATATGATTTTAAAGTGATTTAAGTTCAATTATCATGACTTGCATTGAAATTATGAAGATTTGAATATGTATTGTCCCTTGAAAGCTTGTTTTAAGCATGGGTAATCTAAACCTTGATTTGAATGTGAATTTACTCATGAATTACACTTGAATTTCATATTTTATTGTTGATTTAAGATTGAATCTCTATTGACCATGCATTCCTCTCATCATTCATGACATATGCATACTTGAAACTTGATTTTAATGAAACTCTTGATATGGGCTTAGTCCCACCTTGACTTGACTTGACTTGATTTTGAACGACATGGAATATGACTAGAATGTGATCATATCTTGTCTTGACTTGGCTCATTGAGCATCTTGGGTGTTTACACCATCTTGTACTTGTCTTGAATGAGCTACTCCTATGCATTGATCCTTGAACTTATGACTTGAACTCTTGTTTTGGCTTTTTAGCCTAAATATGAAAAATACTTGAACTATGATTTGGCTTTTGAGCTCAGCCTTGCATTGTATTGATTTGAAAGACAACCTCCATTTGAAAGCTCATATATGTATATGTATTCCTGTGGGTTGTAACTTAGTATCGAGGGATTGGAGGTGGGGTGGACTATCTCTAAGGGTCCATACTCCTTTCCGTCAAACCATGTGCCAACATGGGATTGACTTGTATTCCCCTTTTTAGGGTTGACTTGGGATCTACCTGACAAATAGTCCAATTCCAAGTAGTAGCTCGCTTGGTCTATCTTGTGTTAATTGAGGTCACATCCCCGCTATGACTATGATACTATCACATTCATGCATCATGGATTTCATGGCATATTGACATAATATCCTTCTT
>JBCEWC010012465.1:0-15835 GCA_038996855.1 Solanum aculeatissimum | reverse complement strand
ATGGATAATAAAGTGTGGTAATGGAGGGTAATATAAAAAAATGTTAGGGTAATAAAGTAATTTTGTTGGTCAAAGTAAAACAACTTATAAACTGTAAAATAAAAAGTTGGGGGAGACAGATTTTAACTTTTAACTTATTTTAAGCAATTCTTAACTCTTTTTAAGCTAATTTAAAATTTGTCAAACATTTTTTTAAGCTAAAAAGAACTTAAAAACTGATTTGACCAACTTTTAAAACATATAATAAAGTCAATGTAATATACGTAAGGCTTTGTTAAGGTCAGACTTTAAACCACAAATTTTATTGAGGCACACGCCTATTATTATATAGATAGAAGAACTTTCTTTTGCTATCATTAATCCCATTGGTCCCATATTGTGGTCATTTGTCAATGTGGTAATAAAGTCAAACATATGACAATACCATATATGTTGATGTCCATACTTTATAAATGACACCACATTTGGAAAAAAAAAAATTAAAGAACTTGAATCCTCCATAGAAAATGGAACCTCAAGCAAGCTCAAGAATGAAGAAATTTCTTCTAATCATTAACTGTATAGTTCTAGCTTTAGGAACCTGTGGTCCCCCTTTGGTCATGCGTCTTTACTTCATCAAAGGTGGCACAAGAATTTGGCTAACATGCTGGCTAGAAACTGTTGCTTGGCCAACCAATATCATCCCTTTAGCTATTTGCTACTTCTACAGTCGCAAAAATAATAATGAGGACCACAACAACAATAACAATACCACCAAGGTCATTCAGATGACTCCCCGAATTTTCATGGCCACTATTGGGATCGGAATCCTACAAGGACTTTGCAACTATTGCTATGCTTATGGCGTAGCCAAATTACCCGTCTCCACTAATGGACTTCTTACTTCTACGCAACTTGCTTTCATTGCCTTTTTTGCCTTCATTATTGTGAGGTTAAAGCTCACTTCTTACTCCATCAACTCCGTGATTTTGTTGATGATTGGTGCGGTGATTTTGGCCCTACACTCCGGTGGTGATCGACCAGAGGGAGAGACGAATAGAGAGTATATATTAGGGTTTATCATGAGCCTGGCAGCTGCTGCATTGACAGGCCTTATTTTTCCTTTGGTGGAGTTGATATATAAAAAGGCACAACGAACTATCACTTACACACTTGTATTGGAGTTTCAGACAGTGTATTGCTTTGTTGCCACTGTGTTTTCAACTATTGGGATGATCATAAACAATGATTTTCAGGTAATATATATCTATATTTACACATCAGGTTACTTCTAAAATGATTAATTATTTTATCTAAATTTATATACTCCCTTTGTCTTATTTTATGTGGCATCCTTTTATTTTTAGTCCGTTTTAAAAATAATATCATCTTACTCTAATTGGAAACAATTTAACTATAAAATTTTATTTTTATGCTTAATGAAATGATTCTCGGTCACATAAATATCTAAGAATTATTTTTACGCTATAAGTTTCAAAAATCTTTCTTTTTAAAATATGGTGTCGAGTCAAAAAATATCATATAAAATGAGACGAAGAGAGTAATAAGTATAGTAATTGGTAACACATGATAAATTATAACCAATTATCTAGTGTTAAAATATATAGCTTAAACTATATTTAAAGAGCACTTAACTTCTATACACCAATAGAGGTAAAAATGAATTTACGACGTAAGAGTACATATTTGCTTAGAGTACTCTTTAAAAATATCCATGAATACATATTGAATTTTTCAAAAATGGTGTATTTTTGGAGAGTTCTGTATAGATATAGCATCAAAAGTGATTTGGTGTCCACTATTCGCATTGGAACCCGATTATTTCAAATTCATGCCGCGTACAGTCTCGACTTGGGAGGAAGCACTCCCAACCAAGGATTTTTCCATACCAAAAGTTTGAACCCGAGATCTCTCATTTAGGATGAAGCAACCTCATTCACTACACCACATCGTGGTAACTTCCAAGAGAACAATCCACAATAAGCAAGTGAAACTAGTTAGAGCAAAAAATATTTATACTACAGTGCAGGTAAGAGATATACGCTAACAGAATCTACAAGCAAAAAGTTTAATTAAAAACAATCACGTTAACTTTAACTTGTTTTTTAGCAGATGATGAAGATACAATCCAACTTTGATGAGGTGTAAAGCAAAAAATAATTGTTACTAGTTTATAATATTAATGGTGTAGAACATATTTTGCAGGCAGTTTCAAGGGAGGCAAAAGCATTTGAACTTGGAGAGGGCAGATATTATGTTGTGATAATATGTATCGCAATAATTTCCCAATTCTATTTCTTAGGCAGTATTGGAGTCATCTATTCTGCTTCTTCTTTGGTATCTGGAATTTTGATATCAGTTCTACTTCCTGTCACAGAAGTTTTAGCTGTTATCATTTATGGTGAAAAATTCAGTGCAGAAAAAGGAATTTCTCTTGCCCTTTGTCTATGGGGATTTGCTTCATATTTTTATGGTGATTATAAAGAGAACAAAAAGAGAGAGGATGGTCCATCTACAGAACTAGAGACGATTGATAAAACCAATTGTAACCCGTGATTGAAAAGACTTCTTATAATTATATGTTAAAGATTAATATATAGAAGCTATTGCATTATTATATATGAAAATATGTTTAAGTTAGAGTAAATTGTGATCGAATAATTGGAAAAAAAAATTATGTTGAATTCGAAGAGAGGATATTTTGCTGGCAAAATAATTGCGATGAATTCCCTGCCAAATTTCTAGCAAAATTTGTTTAGAGAATGTTAGGTTTTCCCTAAATTAGTAGGAAAATCTGAGCTAAAACCATTGTTCAAGTTAATCTGTTTAAGCATCCTATTATTTACTCACATCAGGTTCGGAACGTCGTGTTCCTAAGCGCATAACTAGATGTAATTCCTATATTTTACACAAATTAAGCACAATCACAATTTTTCTATATTATTTGAAATTAGAAAAAGTAATTAATTAAGATCATTCAAATCCAAACAAACCCTAAATATGAATCTTGTAGTATAACCATTAGTCTTCAAGATAAAATCTATGTTTAAAAGGGAGATCAAATATCTTCAACATAAAATATAACAAGAAAATTTGAAAGAGAACCACAAACTGACAGACATTTGATAGTGGATGTGCAAAAAGTCATATATCTCTAGCCAAACACAATAGTCTCAGATAAAGATAATCTTGGATCACTGGACTTGGTTATTTTATCAAAATATTGAAATGAATCAATGCCTACATCTTTCTATGTTGCTCGCGCCCTAGTATAGCAATTAATCATGGGTAGCAGGACTACTAATAGTATTTGCAGGGGTGGACATAAATACTGGAAAATATAAAAATTGAACCGAACTAAACTAATTTGGTTCTTTGGTTCGGTGTCGTGTTGTTTTTTCAAAAGTTCGATTCTTTGATTCAGTGTTCGATTTAGGGGTCTCGAAACTTTGGTGCATCGAGAATCGAACTTTTATTAAAAAAATTTGAAAGAATTAAATATATATTAGACCCCAAAAATAAAAAATTATATATATAAATCAATTAACAATTAAATCATTCATGAAACAAGTCAAAGTAGCAATAAATTTGTAATTCATCTATAGTTAACTTGAAATATAATTTTCCAAGAGAAATTCAAATATATTTTTGCCGATTTATGTTTTGTAAAGGAATTCGTCTTCATATTTGTTTTCCTCAAGCAATAGTTGGAGGCACAAGTTCTTGACAAAATTAAATATAGTTTTTTAAGCACAATAAGTGCTCCATGGGGGCACATCATCACTTAACATGATTTTAAATTTTTAAGTATCTTATACTTTAATTTTCTCCTCATTTTATTTTTCATTAGTTTGCACCAAAAAACTATTTTAAAAACACTGAATAAAACTGAACAGAACCAAAATTTGCTAAAATAAAACTGAAGAATTGAATGTCCACCCCAAAGTATTTGTATACATCAGCATGTTGTTAATACCGTCAGTTATATGGATGTCATGTATACCAAGATCAAACAAAAGGACTTCAAATGCCTTCTTTTCGGATCAAACTTAAGAAACATTCAAACTAGATTTTTGAAAGTGTTTCATTTAACTTATTAACCTATGAATGAAATAGCCCGAACATGTTTCAGTGCAATAAAAGTAACAATTAAAGAACACAGTATTTTAAGTGAAAACAATCATTTCAAAGGTGTAAAAATCACGATTTGTATCACTACAAATTTTACTCTCAATTTCACTAAATTCAACGAGCCTTTCAACAACTGATTACAAACCTATGTAATATGAGGAATTAAAAACTAGATTCCTAACTCTACACAAACCTCTCAAGGTTTATGTTCCCAAGTCATATAGTTTCCCTCAACTTGAAGATTACCAACCTATTTCAGCTAATAGTTTCACTGAACTAACAATACATCAATACTCAACAAAAAGAACTTCTTAGAACAAAGACTCAGTAAAAGAACCAAGTTCTTCAAAGTGTTTCTTCAACATTTAGCACCTCTGAAAAGTCAATCTCCTAATTGTCTTTTTGCTTTGTAAATGTATACCTTCTTCAGAAACTATCCACTTTTATTTAAAGCATCTCCTCAACGAGTTTCTCTCTTCCCATACTCCTTGTGAAAGTAGTCTTTCTTGTAAGCAATCTCTTTTGCCTTTGAGTTTTACATTAAGTTTAACATTTTATTCCTCGGACTTCTTTCTTCAACAGATTTGTTGTTAAACTCTTAACTCCGCCATTCTGTGCTTTCTTTGTTTCCTTTTTAACATCATCAGTTTATCTTTTTCTTCCTTTTATGTCTTTGTCCAGTAACTTCTCTACCTTGAATTTCACTGCCCAAACCATTCTATCATTGGACCATGCTGACTTACATGTTCCATCAATTCCTGTCAAACATCAAAACTTTATAGACCCAACCAATTTTCTATAATGACTCTAAAAGTCATTTTTGGTATTTTCAACAAAATTATCAATTTGTTCTTTTCGAAAATTATCTTTGGTCATTTATGGTTGAGTCTAAAAGTCAAATTTCAAAAACTTTGTAAAAAGTTAGAGTTTTACTAAAGAAAGAGTTTTTAAAGGCTTAAAGTTTGAAATTTTGAGTTTTGAGGTCATCTTGGGTTTCGGGTGTCAAAATGCAATTTCGTTGATCTCATTAGCTCCAAAATGCAAAATTTGGTCCAGGAGAACAAAACTGAATTCAGAGTCAAAATAGAAATTTTGTACCCAAAGTTGTATTTTTAGTTAAATCCAGATCATAAATTTGACATAGTTAATATTCAAAGTTCGGAATTACTCTAATGCGAATTTCGATGATTTCATTTCATCCGAAACGTTTTTCTTTTTTTTTTTATTAAATAGACCTAACCCAAGGATCTCACCCCTCGCGGCGGTCAGGGGTTAAGCCACACCCCCCCCCCCCCCCCAAGACTTATCATAAATAACAAAGCAAAAATACAATGGAGGGGGACATAATATTTTACCGACCTAAGGTGGTTCATAAATCAGCTAGCCTACTAAGGCCAATCAACTTATTCCCAATACTAAAAATCGAAAAATCTAGGGTATGAGCCTATGAGAGGACTCCTCTCAGAACAAATGACTAGGAAAGAGATAAACAAAGGAGACTCTCTTTTTACATTAATCAGAAATAAAACATCTAAGACATCAAAATAAGCCTGAAATCTATCATGAAGGACGAGAGTTTCTTCCTGATACAGTACATATCAACCAAGGAGGTTTTTTTATTCTTTTCAATTTTTTCCTTCTGAAAACTAGCCATGCCAGCCTTGTCCAGATACAAATAAGCTTTGACTTCACTAGGTAGGTGATGAGCATTAAAGAAAAGAGTAGGAGTTGTAAGCTTATGACTGTATTTAGCTAAAGTATTAGCAACAAAATTAGCTTCTCTATAAGCATGAATACATTTAACAGACTGCAGTTGACTGATGAAATTATGAATATTACTCAGGAGTTGTCCCATAGTCCACGGAAGTTGAAGTTGTTGATTGATCCACTTCACAGAAAGTTCAGAGTCCATTTCCAAAATTACCTTATGGTATCCTGATTGTAGACACCAAGACAGACCAAAGAAAGTAGCCTCAAGCTCAGTTTGGTTATTAATCCCAAACCCAAAGGGGAAGAATAAGCAAAGATCAGATCCCCCAAGGGATTTCTACACACTCCACCAATACCACTGTTGCCTGGATTATCTATAACACTACCATCAGTGTTTAATTTGACTTGATTAGGAGGAGGTGTTTCCAGTGAATGGTTGACACCTTCATCTCATGAGAACAACCCTAAACTATCAGGGTCAGCTTCTTCCGGTTAGAAGGCCAGTTAATATAAGGAAAGGTTGTGCATAGGAGGTTAAAAGAGTCTTTATAAACAGCATATCTAACCCTGTCCAGATTAGGGGACTTACCCCTATACTGTTAGCACACCTGTTCTTCTGAAGGTTCCAACAAATAAAATTAGGAGTGGACTGGAGAATAAGTTTGTGTGCCTTATTGTTACTCTTCCTAGTCCACCACATCATCACAAGGTTTCTTATGGGGGGTATAGTTATTAGACACACCCAAGGAGTCAGCAAAATACCTCCAAACATTTCTAGCAAAGTGACATATAGTGTCATGGTCAGGCTTATAACAACAAGAACACTCAACTGGTTGGTGACCAAAAGGGGACATCTTCTTATTAGTTAGTAGTTTGCCTCTCAAGGTCCTCCATAAGAGAAAAAAGCATTTGAAAGGAATAAAATTGTTCCAGGTATGAGTATTAATCACAAATTTATCTCTTTTCTTCCTGATAATATTCCTAGCAGATGAACAAGTGAAGGCACCACTGTTGTTATGCTTCCAGATTGCTCTATCATGTACATTGGCTTGATATTGAACTGGTAGCTAAGAATAATAAGCACCACATGTGCGGGAGAAACTTGCATAACCTTCTCAATATTCCATTGACCATGATCTAGAAAGGCAGAGACCTTGATGTTGTTGGCTCTAGAGATATCAGTTTTGATTTGAGCTAGAGAACCATTTCCCAACCAATTTTCCTTCCATAAATAAGAAAATCCAAAATTGAGGTGCTATTAGACGCTAGGCTCAATATTGAATTTATTTTTCATCATGTATTTCCAGATTAAAGATTGACCTGAATCCCACTTTTTGATAAGAGGGTTTGATCACTGACAGTATTTAGACATCAAAAATGCACCCCAAAGAGTCTATTTAGTACGAAAAACTCACCAATGCTTGTATTGAATGGCAATTGACACATCTATCATTTGTCTGACCCCAATACCCTCTTCATCATAGGGATAACTCAGGTTTTTCTAAGATGACCAATAGTACTTTCTTTTATCATTTTTCCATCCCCAAAAGAAGTTAGCAACAAGGCCCTGAATTTGACCGAGGATGGTTTTAGGAGGGCTTACAGAAGCAAGAAGGTGGATAGAGAGAGATTGCAACACATGTTTTACTAGGAAAACCCTTCCACGATAGGACAATATTTTAGTATGCCATTCAGTGATCCTGGCCAGAACCTTAGACTCCAATTCATAATAATAAGTGACTCTCTGTCTACCAATATAGATGGGGCAACCAAGATAAGTCAAGGGGCTATTTTTCTGGGCCAATCCAATCATATTTTTTATTCTGTTAATAAAGGTAATGAAGGCACAAGGAGGAACCATAAAGTGACTTTTACTCTTGTTGATCAATTGTCCAAATACATCCTCATAAGTAGACAAAGTTTACATGATAAGTTGAAGAGATTTTCTTCTTCCAGAAGTGAAAATAAGCTGATCTGCAAAGCTGAGATGATTAACTTGAGGACCTTTTTGCTGCATGAAGAAACCATGATACTGAGAGTTATGATTGATCCTGTTTAGGAGCCTGGACAAAGCCTCAACCCCAAGAATGAAAAGGGTAGGTGAAAGAGGATCACTTTGCTTAAGACCCCTGGAAGAATGGAAGAAATCATGTCTGAACCCATTGATAATAACAGAATATCAATTATTGGCCATAATTCCCCAAGCCATGTCAATGAAAGTCTCTCCAAGTCCCATCCTCTTGAGAACTAGACAAGTATAGGCTCAGAAGACCCTATCATAAGCCTTAGACATATCAAGTTTAATAACAACATTCCCCCCTACATTAGGCTTCTTAATATGATAAATAATCTCCTGAGACAGCATGATATAAAGATACTTCTATTTTTAACAAAACCAGTTTTGTTGAGAGAAATCGGGTTAGAAAGACTAGGAGCTAATTTGATAGAAAGAAGTTTGGAGATAATTTTACTGGTAAAATTGGTAAGACTTATGGGTCTGAATTCAGAGATTTTGATAGGATGGTTGACTTTAGGTAAAAGAACCAAGCAAGCATGAGAAAAGTATTTGGGGATACACTGACCATAAAAGAAGCCTAGATGAAAGCAAATAGATCAATTTTAATAACCTCCCAACAAACCTGAAAAAATATTTCATTAATCCCATCAGGACCTACAGCTGAATTTGGATTCATAGCAAAAATTACATTCTTCAGCTCATCTAAGGTGGGCATACTCTGGAGGGCAATGTTCTGATCCTCAGTGACCATAGCAGGTAGGCACTGTAGGTCATGATCTTGGATGTAATTGTTCTCACCACTGAACATATGTTGAAAATAGTCACAAAAAGCACTAGCAATGTTCTTATCCTCTTATACCCAATTACCCTCTTTATCTTGGATCCTATGAATATGAAGTCTCCTTCTCCTACCCCTAATAAAAGCATGGAAGTAACTGGAGTTAACATCACCTTCTTGGAACAAATGAAGCTGAGTTTTCTGTTTAAGCATGGAATCCTCCAACTTTAAGTACTTGATGCACTCTACATTAATAGCATGCAAGGCAGTTCTGTCATTCTCATCATTAGTACTAATTAATTTTTCCTCAACACATCTAGCCTTTTCCCCAAATTCTGCTCTGGACCAATTTCTCAAGGTGGAGGAGAGTATTTTTATCTTGTAATGGAAGATCCACATGGGGTTGCCATCAACATGTCTGCTCTAACAATCTTTGGTTGTCTTCATGAAAGAATGTTCTTCAGTCCAACAATTAAGGAACTTAAAATATCTAATATAAGAGTATTTACTATCCACCATCTCCATCAGTAATGGACAGTGATCTGACATAACAGAGGGAAGATGAGTGATAGATGATTGAGGTATGAGGTCTAGCCATTTGTCATTTGCCATCCCCCTATCCAATCTTTTCCAAATTCTAGCATTGATACCCCTCAGATTAGACCAGGTGAACTTCTTACCACTGTACCCTAAATCCATCAAACTACAAGCTTCTATAACAGTGATTAACTCAAAACTCTTCCTCATATTGTAAGGTAAACATCCCAGCTTTTCCTCAGGACATGTGATAACATTGTAATCTCCCACAGTACACTAAGCCATATTATTATTGGCATACTTTAACAAATCATCCCATATGGGTCTTCTTGCAATTAATATTCTTAGTCCAAAAAGGCCAAAATTTTCTATTAGGATTATGTACAGCCATATCCATATTTAGCATGTTTCTAAAATATTATAAATGAGATTTGTTGGAGAATGGCTCAAGGAGGCTGATGAAGGAGATATGATGAATAGCTTTGAGAGTCTTGATCCTTTCCATAGCACCTTGGGTATTAATACCCCTAACATTCCATATGATGCTATTAATCATTGATGGAATTTGGCACTGTAGAGCCTAGTATTAGGTCTGCTAATGGGAGCAGATGGTGAGGTTGGTCTTCTTAGTTTTGAAAATGGAATGATGGAAGCCTCTCAGTGATAATCCCTGTTTATACGAAACTTGTTGTACCTCCTCTTCCATTTCATCATTGGGGGGACTGAAGGCCCTGATAAGTTGCTCACTAATAGCATCATCCTCCTCTTCAATTTCAACCACAGGTTCTTTGGCTCCCTCCAGCTCATCCTCAGAATTAATAACTCTATATTAATCAAAGTCAACAGTAACATTGGGAGTTATAATAAGGTTGCACTTGATAGTAGAAGACTCTATTTCTTTGCTATTATTTTTGTCAGTCTTTATCCTAAGATGGTTATCAACTAAGATAAACTTCTTGCACTTAGTACCATTTGTAGGTCTTTCCTATTCAAACTGATTAGTATTCAACATATTGACTTATTCCTCAGCTTTTTTCATTAATGCAACCCTCCTTTTCTTACTCAACTTATTCTTCCTAGCCTTAGAACCATCTGTACTAGTGCTGGCAAATGAGCCCAAGTCTTTGGCCATAGATCCCAATATAGTAGTCTGGATAAGAGTAGCATTTTGATCATGAATCTGAGTAGTGGTCTGATGATCATCAAATGAAGGATAGTCTATAGAGGTAGCAGGAGATTTAGAGTCCAACAGTCTCAATAGTAATAGCATCAGAGGGGTTGAGGGAAGGGGTTACCTCATCATCTGAAATCAAAACATTAACAGTGGGGTTGGGTAATTGATCTTGAAAAGCAGGTTCAACATTCTTCCTGGGAGATAAGTCAATACCTGGGCTAATAGCAGGATCTTTATGCATTTCCTTGTTGGTCACTGTATCAGTGACTTTTTCTTGTGGTCAGGACTTATTATTTGGTTATTAGTTTCATTGAGCTTGTTTCCCCTCTGTTCTCATTGCTTTTGAACTTGAGTATTCTCCTTGTTTTGCTCAACATTGGTGGGCCTATTTTTTATTTTTTTATTTTCTGAGTTTTCCACTCCTCCTGCTTTTCGTTTCCTTTATCTTTGTCCACTTGTTTTTGCTGGTCTACTTTACCTACATCACTAACAGGCACCATAATCTTGTTAAGAAAATTAGAGTTAGTTTGGGAAGGTAGCTATACATATTGAGGCCTCTCTTGCATTTTGTCTGCTCTCTTAGTATTTTCAATATTTTTTCTCATCTTATCCTCATCATCTTTTTACTTGACAGTACATCCTTGAATTAAATAGCCTTGGTGTTTGCAATAGTTACAATAGTGAGGTAGACCTTCATACTAGATGGTTTGCCATCTCCCAATGGTGAAATCATTCTCATCATTGCCTATCCAAACATGAGTAGGTCTCTCCTTGGTAATATCCAATTGCAGCCTAACTTTAGCTACACTCCTCTATTTTTTTGGATAGAAGCAACATCCAAATAGAGGGTTTTGCCAATAGGGTCCAACAAGGGTGAAATAAACTCCTTGTAGTAACAGTTCCATGAAAGCTCAAGAAGGGTCACCCACACTGGCACAATAGGAGTTTCCTTCCCAGGAGTAAAGGTTGGAGTCCAGAGTTGGAGTCTCATTAATTGGCCTTCTATGTACAGCTTCTGTTTATTCCAAATAGTGAAGTGGTCTTATTCATTATCTAGGTCAATGTATATATGTCTAGCATTGGAGTGAGCAATCTTAACCCATCCTGGTAATTGAGTTTGTTGAATAAAACTTCTCCTAATTAGCTCAATTTTAAGCACTGTGTGGAGAACTTCCCAATCAGAGTATATTTATATTTAGTATCCAACTTAATTATAAAGTCCTCATTTTTAAAAATCGTTGGTCGCAAGCCTTTGTCTCGAAGTAAATATGGGAGGACCGATTACAGAAGAGGTCTCATGCTTAGTTTGATTCACCCTCAATTAAGTAGCATATGAATGTCTCATGCTTAGCTTGATTCACCCTCAATTGAGTAGCATATGAATGTACTATAGTGAATAGAGTAGGATCAGGTATTCGATTGGTTTTAAGAAAGGAATTAAAGTTGTTGGGAGGATTATTGGTAGCATTTTCGATAGAAACTTGTTGTTTGGATTTGGTGTTGTGGTTAAGTTGCTTTTGGAAGTTAGAAGTCAGATTATTAAGATCATGAGTATTGGGTGATTGGGAATTTGGTTGTTGGTTATTGGGGTTAGTTTGGGTTTTATTAGTAATAGCTTAGCTTTTGGGATTTTTTTGTGGATCACCATCATTTTTGTCCTTCCCAAACTTTCTATGGGTTGCACCAGTGTTGTTTGTAAGAAAGAAGGATGGCTCACTTAGAATGTGCATCAACTATCGACAACTCAATAAGGTCACCATAGAGAACAAATATCTCTTGCCAAGGATAAATGACCTATTTGATCGACTACATAGGGCTAGTCATTTTTTTAGGATTGATCTCCAGTTCGGATACCATTAAATCAAGGTGAGGAAGAGTGATATTCCTAAGATAGCTTTTCAGACTAGATATGGGCATTTTGAATTTGTAGTGATGTCATTTGGCTTAATAATGCGCCCGCGATATTTGTTGATCATATGAATTGAGTCTTTAAATCCTACCTTGACATGTTTGTAGTGGTGTTCATAGATGATATTTTGATTTGCTCTTGGAGTAAAGAAGAGCATATGAATCATTTGAGGGTAGTGTTGTAAACCTTGAGGAAAGGAAAGTTGTTTGCTAAGTTTGACAAATGTGAGTTTTTGTTAAAATGGAAGTGGTAAGAAATTGGCGTAGACCATTGACCCCTACGGATATTAGGAGTTTTTGGGCCTAAAAAAGTATTATAAAAGATTTATTGAACGAATTCTCCTCCAACTCATCTCTATTGACTGAGTTGACTCAAAAGAAAGTAAAGTTGTATGGACAGATCAATGTGAGAAGATCTCCCAAACTTTAAAGTATAAGCTTACATCTGCTCCTACTTTGGCTTTATTAGAAGGGTTTGTTGTCTATTGTGATGCTTTAAGGATTAGTTTGGTGCTAGGTTGCATGAGACCAAACATAGAGGTATGGTGGTTGTAGATAGCTCTAAGTCTTCTTTGATTGAAGAGGTCAAATCCAAACAAGACCTTGACATCGCTTTGTTGGAATTGAAAGCTTTGGTGAAGGATGGTAAAGTGGAGTTTTTCTCCTAAGGGGGAGATGGTGTTCTTAGATACCAAGGTAGGTTGTGTGTGCCCCATGTTGAGGGGTTAAGAGAGTTGATTTTGAATGAGACTCATAATACATCATATTCTATTCATCTCAATTTTACAAAGATATATAGAGGTTTGAGGGAGGTATGTTGGTGAGGTTGGTGAGACGGCCTTAATTGGACCAGATTTGGTTATGAATGCCATGGAAAAAGTGAAGTCTATAAGGGAAGGGTTAGGAATGGATAAAAGTAGGCAAAAGTCCTACTCCAATGTGAGGAGCAGGGACCTTGAGATGAAAGTTGATGATTGGGTGTACCGAAAGTCTTACCCATGAAGGATGTAGTTCGATTTGGCAAGAAAAGAAAGTTGAGCCCAATATTTGTAGGGCGTTATAGAATTTTGAGGAGAATGGGTAAAGTTTGCCTATGAGTTGGAGTTGCCTATGAGATGAGTATGGTTCATCCAGTCTTTCATGTATCTATGTTGAGAAAGTGTGTAGGTGACCCAAGTTCTATAGTTCCTTTGGAGGTTGTGGGTGTTTTAGAAGATAACTTGACTTATGAGGAAGTCCTGGTGGAAATATTAGATATACAAGTGAAAAGGTTGAGAAACAAAGATGTGACGTCCATCAAAGTCCTTTGGGGGAATCAACAAGTTGAAGGTACCACTTGGGAAGCCAAAGTAGACATAAAGAAGTGATATCTGCACCTCTTCCACTCTACTCAAGCCTAGGGTAATAAGTTAACTTCTATCTATGATGTCAAATCTTGTACTTCATCCCCTGTATATCATGTTGCATACATACATATTAATAAGTGGCATATTTTGATATTTTGATGCATAAGTTTGAAGTTTTCATAAAAATAATGTTTGGGTTGTGTTGGTGCATTCATGTGGGCTGAAAGTTGTCTAATCAATCTTTAGAGTAAGTCTTCATTACATTCGGGGATGAATGTTTCCAAGTGGGCGATAACGTAACACCTCTCACGTGACTCGAAAAAATACCCTATAGTGTATTTCTTGAATATCTTAAAATTTGTGTATTATTTCACGAATCCAACTTCATATTTTTGTTCAAAAGGCAAAATTAAGTAGGAAAATAGTTACCTACAATGTATAGGTTGCCCGTGTAAAAAATAACTTTTTTTATGAAATTACAAAAACCATTAAGGGTCTGCGACAAGTCCCTGTCGCGTACTTGCCATGCCATAGGTTAGCATTTTTTAAATTTTCTCTATTTTAGCTAAGGCATCAACCCAATACCTATATAGAAGGGAATTTCTCATTTGTTTGGCCATTGTCAAACCCTAGAACACTCAAAACTCCCCCAAAATCCTCCTAATTCCTCATAATTCCCTCATTTAAATTCAAGATTTCTCAAGGACTCTATTTGAATTTCAAGAACTCAAGTCAAGACCCAAGTCTTCCTCAAGTTCCTTTCAAGAGAATCTCAAGTTTAAGGTATGTGGGCTTCATTCATGGGGATTCTTCCACTCATGAAGTCAATCCTTCTCTTTTTATCAAATTTCATGATTTTAAGATTGAATACTTCATGGGTAATTCTAATTATGCATTGTATACATGATTTAAGTTTGAATTCTTCAATGTAATGATTTGATTATGCTTGAATAATATTGGGGTTTGATATCATGATGGATTTTATGATATTAAAGCCATGTACTTTATGACTTCATGAAAAATATGAAGAACTTATGAATTTTAGTTGAATTTCATGATACCCAAATTGGGGTTATACTAAAATATTGGTGGCTTGATTTGAATAACTTTAAAATGAATTAATCTTTACTCCTCTCATGTCCTACACTCTTGAATTGCATGATTTTGATTTTATAAGCATACCCACCATGTTTTGATCAAAGTTATATGACAAGCTTCTATGTTGATGAAAGTGTTATTGTAAGACATATGAACTATGAATGTTATGAAACTTGAAGAGGCTATTAAGCATGCTATGAGCTCATGAGAATGTTATGAATGTTAATAATTATGAATCCCTTTCCTTTGATTTTATGAAGCTCTGGTTTTGAGGATCTACTATTTGATAATACTAGTTATTATGAGATTATGCAAATTATGACTATGACTATGATTTATATATTCCTTGGGATTGTTGACCTAGCATCGAGAGGACCTTGGTGAATAACCATCATCCCTTAACTACGTAAGTTTGTGATTTTCTTATTGCATGATTAACTAGCAAGGGTACGATCCCCGTATGCTACATGCCAATTAATAACCGAAAAAGGTAAAGTCCGTGTAAAGTAACTGAAGAGGGTAAAGCCTCAGTGAGGTATCTTTGTTGCGCCTCATTTTTTTCCTCGCGAAAAGAGGGAACCTGGACGACGTCGTGAAAAAAGACTCTTTTGGGATTTTTAAATATTGAAGAGTCGCCACCTAATGATTTGAGGTGCATTAGGACACCATTCTAGGCCTACAACTAATCCTAAGGGTTAAACTTAACCAGAGTCTAGGTAAAGGTTCAGGTTACCTCAAGTGGAAGGTGTTAGGCACCCCTCGAGTTTCGTAAATGTGGGTCCCGATCGTGTCTATCCTATGTGGGGGTCACAAATAAAGGTCTCTTTTTAAAAGTTTTAACCTAAGAATATTCTAAGTGATAAAGAAGGTTAAGAGAGAAAACTTTATTAAGGAAAGTGAATTGTTAAAATATATTTTCCTAAGAAAGTTTGCCTAAGAAAAAGGAAATAAAGCGAATAAAAAGAAGTCGAATTAATTGTTAAACTACCCCAAACAATTTAAAAGCAAAGAAAGAGAAAAAGGAATTTAGACTAAGCGATATTACCACTCGGATCAGATACTCGACTTTATTTTTCGGAAGACAAATCAAGTTTGTCATATTTAGCTCACAAGGCTTATTTTAAGCCAAGGGACGA
>JBCEWC010012464.1:0-15836 GCA_038996855.1 Solanum aculeatissimum | reverse complement strand
CCCACGCTGGGAACAACTTTACTTTATCTTTTATTTACTTTTGAGATGATTCTTTTGGTGGCCACAACACTTGAGTTTTAGGATTATAGATATAAGAAGTGGCATATAAACAATCATGTAAGATGATGCACAATGAAAAGAGTAGGTCACACGATTATTGAAACATGTAGGAGATAAAATAACATATGAACTTTATTTAGCCAAAAATAGAACTCATATATCTTGGTATCTAAAGTATGTATGGAGCTTTGACAATGACTATATATGGAAACATTGTACATGTTAAAGAATGAATACAAGGTCGTTAACTATGTTGGAGACTATAAGTCGCTTTGTGTGCCACGGAAGAATCTATATTTCATGCCAAGTAATAGGAAATCGAGTAGCCTTACATACCTCGTTGTACAACCTCGATATTACCTCGAAGTAACTTCCTTTTCTCCCAAATATTTATCTACAATAATTTAGGTGGTAAAACTAGTATTAGTATCTACTAAACACATTTGGTAGTCTAATTCCACCCAAAAATAACAACCAGGCAGCAAGCCCGTATTTATCGACCCAAAGACGTTCCTTCGACCTTTTCTTCTTTAATCGTATTTTTTCTAATAGTAAACATTCTTATATACATGTCATATCCATCTTGTTCCAGTTCCAGCTAAGCTCACAATAATGCCGCAAGTCCAACATACAACAACTCCACGCAACACACCATTAGGTAGCAAAACATTACATCGAACGGACGTCCGAATGCCCAAAGTTCCTTCACGAAAGTTGTTCCCAACTTCCTAAGCTGCGAAACGACTATATATACTCAGCTTAACTATACCTGCAAATAGTCCATAATTTGGGATTAATGGCCAGATTTTCCATATAACTTTTACGCGAGGAAACGTCCGTTGAACTTCATAAAAATGGTCGTAAAAGAACCCCAAAAGGATTACCTAAACAAACCAATTGCAACCATAAAATAAAAAGTAGGAACACCATATTTTTATAGTAAAAAAACAGCCCCAAACGCAGCTAATAAGAGAGGAAAACAATCGCAAAGCGTAAAGCACGCATTTCTAGGCACACGGGCAAAGTTTAACGGTAAAAATGCGAAGAACTTACCTTAATTACTTAGGAACCTGGTGGGAGATTTTCCTTCAGCTCATGAACTGTTTGGGACGAAAATAGGTCTTGTTTCCAGCTTTAAAATATCAATTTAGCCGACATATAGTTGGGCTTGACTCGACCCAATCCATGACCCGGTTTTCTGCTCGAGAAGTCACAGTAAAACTCTTATACCTTTTATTCTGAAATTGGATTGATACGCGGTTTTGTGAGTTGCAAACTAGACTCATAGACCTTCAATTGGATGGATCATGCACCTTATAAATCCTCATAATTTAGGATATATGCTCTGATACATTTGACCCAAATTTAAGAAGGATTTCTTATAGAAGCTTACGGTAACTTTGGCCAAACTTTATCTTGCAACTTCCTTGACACCGAAACATAACATATGAACTTTGGGATATTAAAATACCCCTTAAAATCCATTATTATCAAATTATGCACTCTTAGTCCCATCCGAGAAGTGAAACTCAATTTAAATTTTCCGAGAAGAGTGAGGTGCCACTTTGGCCATCTCCCTAATCCCGAATATGCATTTAGGGAATTCCTTTGACTTTTAAACTTTAATCCCTTGGTATTAACACCTATTTGCAGCCTTATTACCCATAGGTTCTAGCCAGAGTCACATATGCCTTATATAACATGCCACGATCTCCCTAGTTTGACATAAAACTTCTATACACTCACTCATCTTAAGCATTAGACGTAAATATAGCCCTCCAATCTGAAATTTAATCACTTCTAAAAATTGTTGGTCATTTTACCAAGCTATATCATGTCTCATATACATAGTACTAGTACACGTGAAACGCGGGGTGTTACAGTGAAGATCATCCTCCTCCACTTGGACTAAATCCAACAGTTGCACAAATGAAGATTTATGAAGATGCGAAGTCAAGAAGATCAAAAGCCGTCACACGTCTTAATTCAACACTTTCATTTGATTTTCACAAGAATAATGGCTTGTGAAACACCTAATAAAGCATGGGAGAAACTTCAAAAGGAGTTCGATGGAAGTGACCGAGCGAAGACCGTCAAACTTTTGACTCTCAAAAGCGAATTTGAGATGTTAAGGATGAAAGAAGGAGACACTATGAAAGAGTATTCTGCCAAACTAATGGAGATTGTAAACAAAATAAGGTTGTTTGGTGAAACCTTTCCAGATTCAAAGATAGTGGAGAACATTATGATAAGCTTACCAACAAAGTTTGAGTCCAAGATTTCAACAATAGAGGAATCTCTTGATCTGGAGACTCTTTTTATACCAGAGTTAATCAGCATGTTGCAAGCTCCTGAACAATGATCAAGTATAAGAGATGATGAAGTAGTTGAAGTGGCATTTTAGGCACAACATAAAGGCAAACAAATTGTGAGGGACAATAGAATGATGGAAGGAGATAAAGTAGCAAAGGAAAAATATGGAAAGAATCTTCAAAGAAAAGGAAGTTTCCACATTGCAGCCATTGTAAAAATAAAAGCAATCATCAAGAAAAAGAATGTTGGTTCAAAGGAAAGTCATTTATTTAGTGTAGATTTTATAGAAAGATGGGTCATATTGCAAAGAATTACAGGGTCAAGCAAATCAACCACAACAACGTCATGTGCAACAGACAATTTTTGTTGAAAAATCAGAAAAGAAAGAATGAAGTTTATTTATAGCTTCTCATGAAAAAACACAGCCAATGAATCCTCATGGTTTATAGACAGTGGATGTACGATCCATGTATCACACAATGAGCTCCTGTTTCACACATTTGACAAGTCATTCAAAGCTAAATTTAGGATGGGAAATGGTGAAACTGTTGATGCACATGGAAAGGGTTCAATTGCCGTTCAAACTACACAAGGTAACAAAGTTTACATATGTTGTGTTGTATTTTTCCTCTTTAGCATGCAACTTGTTAAGTGTGGCTCAAATGATGTCTAAGGGTTTTTCCTTGTTTTTGGCAAATATTGTTTGGTTTTTGACTCCAAAGATAGTTTGATTGTTAAAATAGAAATGGTGGATAAAGCCTTTCCTTTATATGAGAAGTTTGATAGCACAAATTTTGCAAGTACGGATGAGTCATGGTCGTGGCACAAATGATATGGTCATTTTAACTATGATACCTTAAAGTATATGTATGAAAAGGGCTTGACTAAGGATTTGCCTATGATTTCACAGTCTAAAAAAGTTTGTGAGTCATGTCAGATAGATAAGGTATACGGAAGGCATTTCCTAAAAATGCTACTCGGAGGGTAACCGAAATACTTGAGCTAGTTCATATTAGTGTGTGTGGACCTATGCAGACATCATCTTTAGGACACAATAAATATTTGTGCTCTTTATTGATAACTTGACAAGGATGACTTGGTGTATTTTCTGAATAAGACGCCTCAAGTATTTTCAATTTTCAAGAAATTTTGAGCTTTTGCAGAAAGGCAGAGTGATTGTAATCTAAAAGCTTTGAGGTCGGACGACAATGGTGAATACATTTTAAATGAGTTAAATAAATATTGTGAATATATGGGGTTGATCACAAGTTGACAGTAAGTTATTCACTGAACAAAATGGAGTCTCGAAGAGGAAGAACAAGGCAATTATTGAAATGGCCAGATCTTTGTTGTGCTTGAGATAAAAAGGACTCCTATTGAGGCATGGAGTGGAATACAACCATTTTCCAAGCATCTAAATTTTTTTGGTTCAATATGATATTCTCATGTCCCTTCAGTCAAAAGAAGCAAACTTGAACCAAAAGGTGAATTAGGGATCTTTATATGTTCTTCATCACAAGCCAAAGGTTACAGAGTTTTCAACTTGCAAACAAAAACTATTTTCATTAGAAAAGATGTAGTAGTGGATGAGAATGCTTATTGGAATTGGGATAAAGAGCAAATTGCAAAAGATAATGTAGGTTTTTAAAATTTGCTCCTGATTCTTGAAGTCCAATCATTTGGTTCTGAAAATTTGAAAGAAGATGATGAATCAAGCGAGGAATCCTCACCCGATTTGCCAATAATGAAGACAAGGTATCTTTCTCAGATATATGAAAGATGTAATGTTTTAATCTTAGAACCAAACAACTATCAATAGATATCAAGACATGAAGTTTGGATTGAAACTATGAAGGAGGAGATTAGTATGATAGAGAAGAATGACACATGGAAGCTAGTTGATAAACCTAAAGACAGAAATGTAATAGGGGCGAAATAGGTTTATCGAACCAAGCTTAATCCATATGGTTTAGATTATAAATACAACGCTAGGCATGTTATGAAAAGTTATGTACAAGTTGTAGGTCTGGATTATGGAAACGCATACATGATGTAATAAGGCTTCTATTTTCTTTGGCAGTTCAATCAAATTGGAAGTTGTATCATCTTGATATAAAATAAATACTTTTACATGGATAGTTTCAAGAAGAGATTTATGTCGGCCAACCAAAAGTTTTTCAAGTTGCAGGAATGGAAGATAAAGTTTACAAGATACATAAGGCATTGTATGGATTAAAGCAGTCTCCTCGAGCCTACTACAGTAAGATTGATGCTCATATCATTTATTGTAACTTTAAAAGAAGTGAAAATGAAGTCACTTTATATGTGAAAAAGGCTAAAGGAGAAGATGTTCTTGTGGTGTCACTCTATGTTGATGATCTTCTATTAACAGGAAGCAATGATTCTATGGTGAGTCAGTTCAAGCGAGAAATCAGGACCAAGTTTGAAATATAAAATTTTGGTGAAATGAGTTACTTTTTAGGAATTGAGATTCATCAAGATACTAATGGAATCTTTATTTCTCAGAAGAAATATGCATGGGATATTCTTAAAAGGCTTAATATGGAGAGGTGCAAGTCTGTATAAATCCCACTGGTTCATAATAAAAAGATTTTGACATTTGAAGAAGGTGATAGGGTTGATTCTGGATTTTATAGAAGTCTGGTAGGTAGTTTGTTGTATTTGACAGCAAAAGACCTGATCTTAAGTTCACGGCAAGTTTTTTGTCAAGGTTTATTGAAGCTCCAAGTCAAGTTCATCTTGGTGTTGCTAAACGAATGTTGAGGTCTATAAAAAGAACTACTGATTAGGGTATCTGGTTTAGAAAGAAAGAGCAGGGGAAATTAATGAGTTATTTAGATAGTGATTTGACAAGAAGCATTGATGATATGAAAAGAACTTCTAGATATGCTTTTACACTTGGTTCAGACATGTTTTCATGGAATTCAAAGAAACAAGAGGTGGTAGCTCAATCTTCTGCAGAAGCAGAATATGTCGCCGTTCCTGGTGCAGCTAATCAGACTACATGGTTGGGAAAATTTCTACATGATTTAGAGCAAAATGACATTGAAGCTACTATCATTAAGGTTGACCACAAGTCATCAATATCTATGGCCTAAAATATAGTACACCATGGTCGTAGTAAGCATATAAATGTGAAGTTTCACGCTATCAGACAAGCAGAGAAGGATGGTGAAGTAAAGCTTGTTCATTGTAGCTCAGATCAACAGATTGTAAACATTATGACCAAGGCTCTTCCAAAAGAAAATATTGAAGTTTTAAGGGCTAAGCAGGGAGTATCGAAGAAAAATCTCAAGGAGGAGTGTTAGAAAATGAGATTTTTCTAGATAATCTTTAGTTTAATAGTTCTTCTTTGAATATTTTCTTTAATTTGAAAGGAATGATAGTTCTTATTTTATGGAATAAATTTTGTAAGAAAGTACAATAGTAGTTGGATAGGTACAGTCTTTTGCTTTCTTTTTGAAAAAACTTATATAGCTATACATGTGTATGCTTTTGATATATGATAAATGAAAGAAAAATTTTGTTGAACCTTCATTTTTTCTAAAAAAGTTTTCTATATTCCAACAGGTAGAATTGGCATCGAAAATGCTCTTTCAACATCAAAATTCTAAATTCTAAGTTTTGTGACACCTAGTGCAAGAATTAGCATCGAGAATGCTCTTTCAACACTGAAGAAGATTAGGCTCCGGCTTGTAAGTAGTTGGCATTAGGTGGAATTGGACCAACTACTCTTGTAAATAGTTAGCATTGAAAATGCTCTTTCAACACTGAAGAAGATTAGGCTCCGACTTGTAATTAGTTGGAATTAGGTGAAATTGGACCAACTACTCT
This sequence comes from Solanum aculeatissimum, assembly GCA_038996855.1. NCBI lineage: Eukaryota > Viridiplantae > Streptophyta > Magnoliopsida > Solanales > Solanaceae > Solanum > Solanum aculeatissimum. Next base: position 9,608 of record JBCEWC010012464.1, on the reverse strand, counting down.
TGTATGTCATTTGATTACTATGCAAGTTATATTAAAATTTCAATTTTGCACAAGTACTTAAGTGTGTTTCGTCGGGGTTGTACGAAGAAACTCGTGTCTTGAGTCCTAGAATAAGAGCTTTTATATGTAGAAAAAGGACTATCTTCTTGATCTCTTTAAATTGCATTGTATCTGGTAAAATAAAAGGAAAAAATTGCTACATATTTATTAAGTTTATAAGCCCCAGTCTTGAGTGATTTTATATGAATAAATTCAAAGGACGCCAAAAGGAATGTTTGTATTACACTGTTAAACCATTAAGTTCATAATGAACTAAAGAACAACGTAAAAAACATCATTTAATTGAAACATGAAATTAGTTTTCGTAGAGAATTCTAGCCCTTGTACTGAATTATAACCAAAAAAGATGTAATGTTTTTTCATAAAAAAATTATTTAATTAGAAGGAACTGCCAATAGCTTATACTCTAATTGAGGGGAGGTTAATTTGTTCAATACAGAGTTTTTACTTATTGACCATTTCTTCGGTATTTTTGATTTTGTAAATATCTTTCAACATTTGAACTATCTTGCTGAGCTGATGGCTTCATGGAATTAATATTTTCCGCTGATTTTTGTCCATATATATGTAGTGGTGACTCTATTTCACGTCGGAAGAATAAAGTTTGTATGAGTGGCAAGATATATGTGATATATACCACAACATAGGGCATTGTGGAAGGGATGATCCCTCTACTCTTAACGAGAGATCTTGAGTTCAAGCCAAGAAAAAGGAGAAACACTTGATAGAGAGAGCTGAAAGGCCCTATGAGATCTGAATTTGGATTACTCAGCCTGGTATGTTCTGGATACTAGATGGTTATATTATATATTAGAAAAAAAGAGGTGTGTAATGTGTGATACAAGTCTATTGAAGTGTGCCTGTATTTGTGAAAAAGAAAGGGAAAATGTATGGAAAGTTTGTAATGGAATGTATGTGTCCACTATAGTCAGGGACCAGGTCATTCGACACAGCAACAATATAGCAACAAAAGGAACAAGTGAAGTACAAACAATAAGAACACAAGATTTTTATGTAGAAAAACTCTTTGATCAAGGGAGAAACAACTATGACCTAGCCTATAGGATTTTCAACAAAACTTCACTAAGGTGCAAGACCAATGTAGTCTATTACAACCCGTTGTAACTAGACACTATCCCTCTCCACCCCTTTGATTGATATACACCTATTACAAGACTTAGAGCCTAAGCAATATGTCTATTGCCCACTACACTAACACCCCTTAGTTAATGTAGACTTCTATTCACAGATTCAAGGTCATAGCTAATCAAGAATCTGACACACCTCTTCTAAATCTCGAATCAAGATTTTATAGCATAGGAACTGATCTTACAACGTTTAGAACATAAGATACAACATCAAAATAGAAAATTTTGGAATTCTTCTTGGATTGACTCTGTTAGGTCCCTTTACCATGTTGAAGTTGTTCATCCTTGAGAAAATGACTTTTGCTTCGGATATTCTTGATTTGCAAAAGCTTGATGTTTTTCTTCAATAAGTTTTTTTATAAGAGAGACAAAAATCTAGAAGCCACACCATTGGTTGAGGTCTACTGACCTTTCTGCCCTTCTACTGTAGTGCCCACCAACCACTGTAACTTTTGTAGTTTTACAATTGTATACCATTGACTTGCCTACATGTCAAAAACTTCACGAACCGGATCTTTTGATCAAGTCCCTTTACTCTATAGTTTGTTAAATCATCAAAACTTCAGCATCTACGCTTCATCAATTTCCCCTTTTTGGATAATGACAAACTAATATGCAAATCAACTTTAACACAACAACTTCCCTTTTCACATAGCAGATACTTTTTCACCAACATGCCAGCTTTTACAGGTGGACTCCAAAATTGCCATTTGTATATCAGTTTTTCGACCAGGACCTAATCCCACTATCTGATCCCACCATTTGATCTTATGGTTTGTTGAACATCAAAACATACAATGTAATATTTTTATTTTTTTATGATGACAAACTAATATAATGACAAATAGTTCCCCTGAATTTAGAATTTTCCACATTTCCCCTGAAGTTGTTATCCGCCACCAGATAAGCTGCATTTAATAGTTCCCCCGAGAGAACACATCTCTTATACCTAATTGAATCCATGCCCATATTCCTCCTTTTGGCATAATTAATATAGTAAATAACAAACCACACAATAAAAAAATTCATAGCCATTGGGGCAACACAACATGATCAAAATCACTTCATAGGATTAAGTTAGAGAGAATAAAAAGAATATTCTTAACACAACCAGAGAATAAATAGAAAGATAGTTAAAACAGGCCAACTTGTCACAAACAAAAATAAAAGAACCAGGGAAAAAAAAGCTTAGGAGAAGGGGGGGAGGTTTGGGAGCAAGGTATTGAAGAAGAAGAGTCATTCTGGTAATGGAGTCTAGATAGGCTTGAAGAAGCTGTTGAGTGAGAGTCTTTACTTTAGCACTGATCCTATCATTGTCTTCCTTAAACCTTGAAATCTCTTTTGAACCAAGTCCCTCTTGCAGTAGATAATGCCACAGAGTTTTGTTTTTTAGTTCCCCATGGAATAAAAGAGGACCCCCAAAAATGAGCCATACTAGAGATACTTTTCCTATCAACCAGGTACCTTGGAAAATCAACATCCGCATATCCAACAAGATTGAAGTTGTCACCAGCTGCATAAATTAGAACTAAATTGTTTGTTCTCTTCAGGTATCTTAAGATTCTTTTTGCCACCTTGAGGTGAGATTCTTTGGGGCAAGCTTGAAATCTTGCACACATCTCCACACTAAGTACGATATCAGGCTTGCTAGTTGTGAGATAGAGTAGGGATCCAATGATACCTCTATACATTGTTTCATTACCTTGGGACCAAGTTCATCCATATAGAGTTTTGAACTTGTCCCCATAGGAGTATCAATGGGTTTGGCCTTTATCGTGTGATACTTCTTTAGTAGCTCCTCAATGTACTTCTCTTGATATATATAAGTTCCTTTTGGAATTTGCTTGATCTAAAGCCCCAAAAAGGAAATTAAGTTTTCCCATCTTGCTCATCTCAAATTCATTTCTCATTAGGTCTCCAAATTCCCTGCATAGATTTTACCCAATCAACATCACACAATGCCTTCTTAGCATTCTTTTGCTCAATAGATAATAGGAAAGTTGAGAATGCTGCTAGATTTCTTGCTTTAGATCTAGTATGAATACTAGAGTCTAAAGGAGAGATCACATTGTCCAAAGGATGTGATGATTGATGCTTCCATCCTAAAACTCTTGAAGGTTTTTGTTCTTGCTTTCTCTAGTAACAATATATTCATCAATGATTTCTTCATTCTCTAGTTGATGAGGGATCATTTCATCAACATTTGTCGATGAACCAGGTCTTGTCGTTTGTTCTCCGCTCGTATCATCATCTTTTTCACCATCATCATTTTGAGGTAAACTCTCTTCTGTTGGATCATCAATTAAGTTATCTCCTTGAATCTGAAGGAGTTTCTTTATCTCTGAATCTTCTCTCCTATGGAACTCTTCACAATTCCAGACTCATCAAAAATGACATGAACATTTTCCTCAATGCAGAGAGTTCTTTTGTTGAATACTCTATAAGCTTTGTTTGTAGAGGAATACCCAACACTCTTTCATAACTTTTGACATCAAACATTCCAAGCTCCTCCTTCCCATTGTTGAGCACAAAACATTTACAGCCAAAAACACTAAGATGACTTACCTTAGGTTTTTGACTAAATAACAATTCATAATATTTGTTCAAACTTAAGAGAAAAAGTCATTTAAATCATCTTCTTCCTTTACCTGTCTCTTCTACAATTACTTTCCTAGTTCATCAATTTACAGATTTGTTTAAATACCTTTATGGTATCAGAGCATTTATATCGAAGTCTAAGTAGATCACAATAAAGATTTGTAAGAAATCTTCAGTTTTCTGACTGTCAGAATCTAGAAGGAAAGCTTCCACAATTCAAATAAAGGTTGAACAAGAAAAATAGGGCCAATAAGTGAAGGTATGACTGAAGAAAGGTCTCGAGGAATGAATCATGGCTACCATGTGAATGGTTCTACATTCAACAGTGGTGGAAATCCTAAAACTTTGAATTTCACACCTATTATGATATTTATCCAAGGTATTGACTATAATCACCCCTTGTTCTTGAATCCTTCTGATGTTAGTGGGCTGAATCTGATATCATTCTAGTTGATTGGGACTGAAAATTATGCTTTGTGGAGTAAATCAATTAGATTGGCTCTTCTTGGTTGAAATAAAACTGGCTTAATAGATGGGTCTTGCAAAAGAGAAAGTATAAGTGCAGACTTGAGGGGTCAATGGGAGAGGGTCAATGCAGTGGTTCTCTCCTGGCTGTTGAATTTTGTCAAAAAGTTTTTCAGAGGAGTAGCATTTTCCATATATGCTCAAAGTGTTTAGGATTATTTGAAGGAATTGATATAATGGATGGGACAAGAATGTTCAGTTTGTATAAAGACATTGTTACTCTTCAACAATGAATTGAATCTATTTTTGTGTACTATACAAAGTTAAAGAACTTATGGGATGAGTTTGAAACATTGGTTCCTTAGGTGTATGTGTGAGAGATCATTAGGATTTATTGGTCATCTAAATAGACCAAAATTTTGTCAATTTCTTATGGGCTTAAATGACACATATGTTCAATCAAGAAGCCATATTCTGTTAATGGATCATGTTCCTACTATGACTCAAGCACATGTTATGATTGTGAGTGATGAGAGTCAAAGGTCTACTGTTTCGTGTACTAATCTAGGAATAAATTCTATAAATTCAACTAGAGTTGACCCAATAGCTTTGTATTCAAAAGTTGGCAAGTCCTTTAATCACAATATGGGAAATAATGGAGGATTTGCAAATAGGAGTACTTATAATAATCATATTGGTAATAAATTCAGGAAGAATGTTACCAGTCTTTATGAGTTTTGTAGATGCAGAGGTCATACTAAAGAATAATGCTATAAGTTGATTGGATATTCTGCAGACTTCAAATCCAAGAAGATGCATAATGGAGGAAGAAATGCAGCTTATAATGTAATGAATAATTAGGGCATGGTCAGGAAAGAGAGATGAGGTCAAAATTTGTGAAAGAAAGACTTTTTAGGTATGGACTGAATACAAATTTTATAGTGTCACCTAAAGGCAAAAAGTTGATGAAATAGTCTTTGTATGGTTCAAATGGGATTAGTGAGTGTGCTAAATAACTACAAGGGTGTACATTCACCAGAGATCAATATGAGCAAATATTGTAGATGCTTAAACAGAACCAAGGAAGTGAAAGCAAGTCATATGAGGTTGTTGAGGCTAATGCCGTTAATGTACATGGTAAAGCATTTTCAGTATCCGAAAATAAAGATATTTGGATTATAGATACAGGAGAAACAAACCACATGGTTTCAAAAGTTGTTATTCTTACAAAGGATTCCTTGATTAGGGTAAAAGATCCTAACCCTATGTATCTCCCTACTCGTGAAGTGTCTAATGTCACTCATATAGGGTCTTGTACTGTTTCCCCAAGAAGTATCATTACAAATGTATTTCATCTTTCAAAATTCAAATGCAATTTGTTGTCAGTGAGCAAAGTGACTCAAGAGTTAAGGATGCTCAGTCACTTTTTTTCACACTTTTGTGTCTTTTAAGATCATTATACTAGAAAGGTAAGGGAGATTGGTAAAGAGGATGTTGGGCTATACTTTTTGTTAAATTATCTAACACTGACTCAGATACAACACATATCCTGTGAAGTAAAGGAAAAAAGGTCGAGTAAGCAAGTGATTTCAAAAGGCGAGGTGAAGTTATGGCATCAAAGACTAGGTCATATGTCATCTCATATGTCAAAAAAATTATTTTCTATCCATGAAGAATCTCTTAACAAATCATTGAATAAGTGTGATGTCTATCCTTGTGCAAAACAGACAAGAGTTCCTCTTCCTATTAGCAATATTAAGAGTAATGAGTGCTTTGACTTGATTCATCTAGATGTTTGGGGTCCTTACAATACTCCTACATTTGACGAAAAATAATATTTTCTCATAGTTGTGGATGATTTTAGTAGAATGACTAGGGTATTCTTGTTGAATAATAAGTCAAATATGTATGTTTCTTTACAGTACTTTATACAGTTTGTGTACATTCAGTTTCAAAAAATTGTTAAGACAGTCAAGTTAGATAATGGGTCTGAATTTGTTAACATGTGTGACAGAATGTTTAAGGAAAAAGGAATACTTCATCAAAGAACATGCCCTTATACTTCACAACAGAATGGAGTGGCAAAAAAAAAGCATAGGCACATATTAGAAATGACTAGAGCTGTGAGATTTCACGAACAAATTTCATTGAAGTGTTGGGGTCAATGTGTACTAACAACTACTTATTTGATAAATAGAATGCCTAGCAGGGTTCTAGGAGATAAATTTCCATACGAGAAACTTCATGATCTTATGCCAATGGTGTCATATTTAAGAGTGTTAGGATGTTTGTGTTATGCTAAAACATTGATAGAATCTGATAAGCTAACATCCAGGTCAAAAGTTTCAACGCATACGGGTTATTTAGAAACTCAAAAAGGCTATATACTACTTGACTGGTCCTCTAAGACATTTTTTGTAATCAGAGATGTAATATTCAAGGAAGAGGTCTTTCCTTTCTCCTTTAAATTGTCTTTAAAATAGTCGGGTCCTTTTGCTGATACTGATAGCACTAAGCTACTCTACTATTCATGGGATACGAATACAAGGACAATTAACTATATTCCTAATACAAGAGATACATTAGATGAATCTGCTAAGTTGATAACTGTATAGGAGGAAGATAATCAACAACTTGAACTTGTTGAGACTTGTAATAGGAATGAAAGCAATAGACAATGCCAAGTGATAGAAAATAATGTACCTGAGTCAGTCCAAAGACAAAAAAAATACTACAGGTGGTTCTACTAGCTATGAAAATGTGTCTTCATCATACAAAGCTTTTATTGCTACATCTTCTCAGTTCACTGAACCAACTACTTATCCAGAACCTATTAAAGATCCAAGATGGATAGAAGCTATGCAGGCTAAGATCCAAGCCTTACAGAACAATAATACTTGGGTGATCACTGACCTACTTGAAGGCAAAGTTTTCATTAGTTGTAGGTGGATTTATAAAATTAAATATAAGTCTACTGGTGAGATAGAAAGGTTTAAGAAAAGACTAGCAACCAAAGGTTATAGCCAAAAAGAGGTAATAGATTACAAGGAGAATTTTTCTCCTGTAGTCAAGATGGTTATTGTTAGAATCATTCTAGCCTTAGTTGTATCAAGATAGTGGTAAATCCATCATATGGATGTGTATAATGCATTCTTGAATGTTGCTTTACAAGTTGAAATTTACATGAGTCTACCTTAGGGCTTTACCAATCAGGGGAAGAAGAAGGTATGCAGATTGATAAATTCATTATATGGTCTTAAGTAGGCTCCAAGACAATGGAACCACAAGGTAACTGAAGCCTTAAAAAACTTATATTTAAGCAGAGTCAATATGATTACTCCTTGTTTATAAGGAAGACATTTGAAGGGACTATTATAATAATATTGTATGTTGATGATTTGTTGGTGACAAGTAGCTTCTTAAAACTCATAGAAGAAACAAAAAGGTCACTGCAATAAGTGTTTAAAATGAAGGATTTGGGTGAGCTGAAATATTTTCTTGGGATTGAATTTGAAAGATAAAAAATAGGATAGTTATGCATTAGAGAAAATATGCCCTTGAACTTATTTCTGAAGTTGGATTTCAGGAACTAAACATGATGGTACTCCTATTGATGTAAATGTCAAGTTAACCTCAAAACAGTATGATGATCAAACTAATCAAAATCAAGAAGATCATCTTGTAAATCGAGGAGCCTATCAAAAGTTGATTGGAAAATTATTGTATCTAAACACGACAAGATCTGATATTTCATACAGCGTGTAGACCTTAAGTCAGTTCTTACAACAACCTCAAAAATCTCATATGGATGTTTCACTAAGGATTGTCAAATATATTAAAGGCAATCCAGGTCAAAGAATTTTTTTGTTCAGTAGATCTCACAATGAAGTAAATGCATATTGTGATGCAGACTGGGCATCCTGCCCTCTCACAAGAAAATCTGTGACTAGTTATATAATTAAGTTTGAAAAATCTATCATCTCCCAGAAGGCTACAAAACATACAACAATATCAAGAAGTTCAGTAGAGGCTAAATATAGGAGCTTAGCATCTACCGTGGCTGAGTTAGTATGGATACTTGGAATGTTAAAGGATCTAGATGCAGATATAAAACAACCTGTGAACATTTAAAGAGATAGCAAGGAAACTATTTAATTAGCTGTAAATTCAGTATATCATAAGAGGACTAAACACATTAAAATCGATTGTCACTTCATTAGGAAAAAACTTCAACAAGGGTTGGTCACTGTTCGCTACATCTCAACCAAAGATCAACCTGCTAATCTACTGACAAAAAGTTTAAGCAGAATACAACATGAGGTGTTTTTATCCAAGCTAGGAATCTTGAATATATTCACTTCTCCTGGCTTGAGGGAGTGTTGACATATAGAGATTCATAGGAGGAATACTCTAATACAACACATATGTTGTGTCATTTAACAAATTAGTCAAGAAGTTGTTATGATTTAGTTACTAATCTTAGTTAGTTATGCTATAGTTAAGTTGATTAAGTCCTGTATATATATTTGGCTAAGGGTGTATTGTTCAGACTTAAGAAAAAAAGTCATTGAAATCATCTTCATTCTTCCTTTATCTGTCTTTTCTACAATTACTTTCCTAGTCCATCAATTTACAGATTTCTGTATATACCTTTATATATATATATATATATACTAGTTCTAGATACGTGCAGGTTTCTGTAAATACCTTCATATATATATATATATATATATATATATATATATATATATACTAGTTCTGGACATGTGTGTTGCACGTGCATTTCATGACAAGTACTATAAAATTAATTAGATTGAAGAGTAATGAGTAATAAACAATATGAAGATAAAATTACAATCAGATTGAGAAGAAGACTGAAGTCTTATTCTAAGCATCTCTTAACTGTAAGATAGTTTACTCATGCATGTAGCAGTAATAGCTATAGATAATTTGAGAGATTTTTGATATTCTAGAAGCCTTTATTAACAATATAATAAGATACTAAATGATAAAAGTAATTTTTAAAATGAACACAAAATTAAAGGGAAAACAACAAATTTATTCTTTTATGTAAAGTTATTTAAGCACATATTCCAAGCGAAATAGTTAATAGAAGCAAAGTTGTGGTAGACAATTTATACACTTGATCATCAAGATTGAGAACTTTTAACAACTTAATTAGGTCTAAGAAAATGAATAAAAGGTAGGCTCACTCTCATAAGTATTAAAATAAATGAATAGCTAAGTATTTATATTCCTAATAATCTCTTAAATATTATGTTAATTATCATATTATAATATTGTTATGTTGAATTGTTTGAGTAAGTGTTACTATAG
>JBCEWC010012463.1:0-15837 GCA_038996855.1 Solanum aculeatissimum | reverse complement strand
TGCAAAATTTCTTGTTCGGACTGACTCAACGTTATCATTTGCAAGAATTTGACTGCATCTATATATTTTTTCATGTCTCATTGCCTATAAATTTTAAAAATATATCAAATAATTATTAGTTATGTAGGTTAATAGTTTTTGTTATAAAAAAAATGATATAATTTTACATACCAGTGCCTCGTTTATTCCTCCAATAGGTTGATATCCACGTTAAACAGTACCTAAATTTGCAATCAAGATACGTGTATGTTGTAGATACCAAATATAATATTCATTTTGATTTGTAGTATTATTTTGATGTACAACGTGTTCTAATCTATTATTCCATATGTTTTATGTATATGTTAACATTTGTTGTATTTTTGTTGTTATTGTTTTGCGTTTGTCCATTTTGTAATGCTCAGCAGAATAAGACACATTTTGTGGTATATACTGTACAAAATCAAATTGTCTAACTATACGATCAATCATGTGTCACTCACGACAAATTCCAAAAATGAGTGGCACTTTGGACATCCACACATGATGTCCTCGAACACACCATCTGGACAACATATTAAAAATCACTTCGGAATAAGGCTGCCAAATAAACTAAAAAAAATTTAAAAAGTTAGTACGCCCAAAAATATTTTCTAACTGTTTTTAATATTTTAAGTATCAAAAGTAATTTTAACGTACTTGATCAAATTGTAAGTTGTCTAAGACGTCTCTAACCATCGCTACAATATCTCGAGCCTCATTTTGGTGAGATCGTCTTCGAGACCACTTACATGCTAGCGGTGTTGATCCCTGTAGAGGCAATGTTTCAGGTTGTAGAGGGAGAATACGCTCCCACGCCCACACCTAAAAAAAAATAATAATAAAGTACGTCATCTCCTCAAATTTGCGTTGGCATTACCTCTATGTCACACATAAATAAGTAAAAACACAACTAACCTATAGTGATGGTACAAAATCGGACATATCGGTAATGTCGCCCAAAGATGCACGACATAATGAAACATATAAAAAAAGAAAGTACGGCAGCTCCCTAAGCTTGCGTTGACATTGTCTCTATGTCACGCATTACAAGATATAAATCAGTAGTTATTTTTGCGTCAGACTTGTCAGAAAGTAACAAACCACCGAGAATCCAAAATAGGTACAATTGAAATTTTTGTTGCACCTCTAACTCAGTGGAATGTTCATTTATTTCATCGGAATTTAATATATATGTAGTTAGTTTTTTGGTATAAATTTGGTACCCATGGAAGTCATCTGATGAGGGGAACCAACCTGTTAACTGAAAAATTAAATTTTGTCTACTAAGCAAATCTAACATACGATTTTGAGGAAGAAGAATTGGTGTTCCATCAACAATCATGCCAAACATAACTTCCATGTCTTTCAAGGTTATTGTTGCTTCACCAGTTCTCATATGAAAGGTATGCGTTTCTGGTCGCCACCTTTCTATCAAAGCAGTCACCACCCTGATATCACAAACAAAGTGACCTACTTCAAGAATACCTCTAAAATTAATGTAATTAAATAAATTTAAAATACGGGGATGAAGTGAATTATTTCGTAAGTGCTGCCACAAGACATGATCTTGTCGGCGCACTCGTAAAAGTACTTCATCTTCCCTAATTCATTATCCCAAACTTTTTGTGAACGATGTTTTTGTTGAAGTACTAAAACGTCAGGTTGCATTGGTCCAGGATTTACTAATTATCTTGATTCATCTAATACATAAAAAAAGAGAACCAAAAAAATATTGATATTGATTTTCACATAAATTTACAATTAAATTAAAAATATATATATATATATATATATATACCTTTGTATAAGGTGAATGAGTTTGAGAAAGTTGATAAAGTAGGCAATGAGTGAGTGAGAATTCAAAGGAAAGTTGTTTCAAAGTGAAGAGAAAGTTGTTTCAAAGTGTAGAGAAAGTTGTTTCAAAGTGTAGAGAAAGTTGGTCAAAATATGTATTTTATAGGGGTGAGAGAAGGGTAAGAAAAGCTAGGTGGCAAACATGCATGTCTAGTTCAAAATTCATATGAACATTTTTTTTTACGACAAACGTCTTTAAATATTTATTTAAATTATGAACTTTCATAACTTATAATATTTTATATGATCTTTAGACTAGAAAAAAAGTACGATTTCTAATATTTTATTTTTACAACTTGTATTCCCAAGTTTCAACTAAAGAACTTTTGTCTCATTATTGTAGACAATAAATGTAGAGTCTACTCATGAATTTTGTAAAAATATATTTAACACTTTATAATTTTATAAACAATATTATATGGCAAAATACAAACAATATAGTAGTACAAATAATTATGAGAATTATATATTTATCATATACAGTAAAAATAAAATAAAGTAAAATGAAATTATTCTAATAATCAGCGGGATTCGAGCGGTAAGTATTCATTCGTTCTTAATTAAATGTTTTAAATTCAAACTTTAAGTATAAAATACTTTTAGTAAGAAATTAACATCTTACCTACAAAATGAGACTTTACGATATAAATTTAAATTAATCGAATTTCAAAATGAGTTGACAAAACAAAACAAAAACAACGTAAAGTAGAATCATTAAAGTCAGAGATCGAGATGTATGCGACTTATCACATGTTGGTTCATTTGCTGTAAATAGCATTGTACATCTGTTAAGCATGCTCATTAAAAAATAAAAAAATATTTTTATTTTTGAAAGTAATTACAACTTGCAACCTATAGAATTGTATACATAGCTGACCAAATTAATTAAAAAGCAGGTGTTGTTTGTCATTAGACGAGACTAGTGCACATAATATTTTTTTAAAAAACAATTCCGATAGGTTTAGGATTTTTAATATTTGTATGTGTAAAGTTAGGGTTTTAAATAGTGATGGATGGAGTGGTTGAGGTTCAATTTGGTAGGTGGGCGTGGCAGGAAGGCGCAGAGCTTGCATCGCCTTACAACCTGTCAATGTCTGTCAGGTGGTTTTCCCCTTCTTTTTTTTTTATCTAATATAATATAAATTAACAGAAAAAAAAATAATTATACACATATTATTTTTTAAGTATTAATTTAATTGTCATTGTAATATATATTAGCGAAATTCAACAAACTCAAATTTATAATTCGCTTATATATTAAACATTGGCATGGTAAAGAAATATTAAAACGTTCGCATGATAAATTACACCAAAAATATTAATAAAAAATATTTTAATTTTTAAAAATACAAAATCAAATATTGATAAATATTTTAAAACAGAAGGACCACGTATTCTTTATTTGATTTTTATAATTTAATATTTCTCTTATAGTGTTGTATTAGTTCTTAATATTAGTAAAAATATTTATCTAAAATAATTTTTAATTTATAAAATTAAGATTAAATTAATTAATTTTTTATTTTACCCTAAAAAGTAATTATTTCAAAAAAAAAATTTAATGATGAAGGATAAATTACCAAAAAATATATTTTTACCTTAATAATGATGGAGGATAATATTGACCAATATATTAAAATTACGGAGGATATTTACAAAAGTAACCTCATTGAAAAATATATTGAATTGATGAAATATAATTAACTACGCACCTTGACTACGCACCTCGAAAGTCTATCTCATCGTTACAATGTACTTATTAAACATCGAGTTCCTAATCTCATATTTTATAACAAAAAAAAAATATTAAACGTTGTCATGATAAAGAAACATTAAAATGTTGGCATAATAAAATGCATATGAAATGTTAATAAAAAATTATTTTAATTTTTAAAAATTAAAAATCAAATATTGATAAATATTTTAAAACAGAAAGAGCACGTATTCTTTATTTGATTTTTACCATTTAATATTTCTCTTTTAGTCTCATATTAGTTATTAATATTAGTAAAAATATTTATCTCAAAATCATTATAAATTTATAAAACTAAGATAAAAAAAAATAATTTTTTATTTTACACGAAAAAGTAATTATTTGAAAATAAATAATATTGAAATGATGAAGGATAAATTAGCAACAAAGTATATTTTTATCTTGATAATGATAGAGAATAATTAAAAAATAATCTTATTAAAAATATATTAAAGTAATAGATTATAATTAAAAAATAAGATAGGATATTGTCTGCCATTTAACACACATTAGTAATTATCAATTCAAGAAACGTCATGTGTTAAAGTCCTTCACAATGACATGAAAGTGAATTGGATTTGACGTATTTGAATTGTACAAAAACAAAGTTGTGAGATAAATCAGTGCTTCAAAAATACAATAAGAGAGTAAGATTGTGCAACAACAATTTTTAAAAATCAATTAAAGGGTGCAGCAGGTAAGGCAAAGGTGTCAGGGTGCCTTACTTTTTTTTGTTGCCAACGTGCAGAGTTTGTAGGTAAGGCGCACTACCACCTGCGCCTTACCTTTTTGCGGTCAGCGTTACTTTTTTCGTCTGGATCGTTAATGGACAGGGGTAAGACGCAGCAGGTGTTGCGCCTTTGCCCTTTTGGTATAAAAAAAATTGTTTGCCCTTTCGGTTAATTCCTAGCCAATTTGTGCCCTTTTGATTCCGGACTCATATATGGTGTCACCCTAATCATTCTTGGCAAAATGGACATCAGTACGACACACAGGGGTGGCTCGACAGTGTTAGAAAAAAGGCAAGCGCCTTAGGCCCCCAAATTTGAGGGGCCTTAATTTTTATTTTAGTAATAATAGGTTATAGATCTTTTTTTAGAAAATTACCAAATAAATACTATTAACATTAAAGATTATTTACTTCATATAAAAAGAAAGAATTATTAGAATAAGTTTGATACATGTGGAGTATGATTATATGATCAATTCAAAAGGATTACCGAATGAAATCAATTATAATTATTTTTAAATAATTTTGCATTTCAAAGAGATAGAAGGATAAAATTTGTAAGAAAATATATTAATTTCTTTTTTAAAAATTTAAGACCTCCATTCGATTTTCGCTTTAGGCCACTGATGTGCTTGAACCGCCCCTGACGACACATGCCACAGTATAAGATCTTTATTGTCACATCATTAACTCCATTTTCTCTAACATCATTAAAAGTAAGAAATACATCATATAAATTAGGACAAAGAGAGTACATGAAAAGATACCTATATAGTTCTTCCATTATATGGATGAAAAAGAAATGAGTGATCTTTTTACGTGGTGTCGGACAATATTACTTTCATGAGTTGACTTTAAGAGTTGAGTTAAGCTCAAAGATCCATTTTCTTACGTATGATATCAGATCAGGGCACATTCTGATTATTGTTTAATGATTGTATACTAGATAGTTCAGATCTTGGCGCGTGAAGTAGGGTGTTAAAGAATCCCACATCAAATGAAAATGAATTTTCTTTTTGTATGGTCTTGGAAAATCCTCTCTTCATGAGCAGAGGTGGATTTAGAATTTTCACCAAGGGTCGAAAAATAAAACGATAGCACTTGAGATTTGAACTTGTAACCTCAAAATCAATTGTCAACACTAACCAACCTCTAGTCTTATGTTCATGAGGGGCTCAAAATATCTATATATACATACAGAAAAAATAATAAACTAGTATTTGAGATTGAGTTAGACACAAAATTCATTTCTTTACGGCAAAGATCAAGATTGTACCTTCTGTTGAATGTATAGGGTGTGATCTTGCCAGAAGGATCATGAGCTGCCCACCCAGTTACAGTGTGTGTTTGGTTTGAAGGAAACTTTGTTGGAGCCATAAAAGAAAAAAACAATGAGAGTAATTAATAATCTGATTCAAAATATCAATGTGGTACTGTTTTAGGCTCCAAGGGCCAAATTTAGGATACACTTTTATACTGAAGAAGTCATTTAATTAATGTAAGATTCACTTGGTTCAAAAAAAAGACAAAATCCATCACTTAGATTTAAAGTATTTTAGATCGATCAAGTATATGATGTTTGTTGCCCGTCCATACTAGTAATTGTAATATTCTCCGAAAGTTTCTTGTTGTTCGATCTATGTTATTATTTGTTGTTTATTAATGTTCTTCAACCAACATGATATTTTGTTGTAGTTGCCATCTGTTATTTTTGTTATTATCTATCTACTATTTCATACGTCGGTTACTTTTTCTGTAGACGCAAATAGTCTTTAATTTCTATCTTTTAGATAGAGATGAGACTTCCGCACACTTTAATTATTTAAAGTATTGTTCCATATAAGTGGCTCGAGGCTTTGTATTTGTGCACAGATTCCAATGAAATATATATAGTACTATGTTGGTTTTTATAACATTGTTTGTCAGATTTCATGTTTTAAAGTTAAAAGTAAGGATATTAAAATATGTTAATCTCAGCTACACACTATATTTTCAAGTCAAGCTTCATTAACTAGAGTATCTCTCAACAATGAATAGCTTTTGTCAACAACTTGCAGTGTTGCAATTGCTATGGCAGGATGTAGATAACATGGTTCCAACTTCCAGGTAGCACAAAGTACATGTTCATCTGGAAGAGGCGAACAGCGCGAAAAACGAAAAATGAAATTGAAAGGTACAAACTGTGGTGAAACTTCACTCAAATTTCAATGATCAATTCAAATAAGAAGATCCTCAAACCAAAATGGATGAGATTGTTTTAAGCTTTGTTATGAGAACAATCTTAATACCTGATCTATTGTATACACCAGCAGCCAACTAAATATAACAAACAAAAGTGTGGCAGCTAGAAAAGCCAGATCGCATTATTAGGAATCAGAAGATAGCTCGACAAAGGAACATCTTCACAATTCTGGCTTCATTTTCTCACATTCATCTCGTATTGACTGGAAAAGTATAGAGGAGAGGTATCGTTCCCCGAAGCTTGGAAATACAACCTACAAGAATTGTCGAAGAAGTTCAAGGCATCTGAATAAGTGATGCTCCTATGATATTCATGCGATGATGTGTCATGCAAACTCAAAAGGATTTGTTAGCAATGCAGAGCTAATAGATCTATAGAACTTCAGCAAAAAGGTCTGGAAAAAAAGAATACTACATGACACAGAGGAAAAAGGAAATGAAGCATGGAAACACACACATGTCAGAAAAATGCAGAAGAACCTACCGCAATAAGCTTTCCTGCATTCTCAGGTCTCTTCCCAACTTGAAGGGCAGCAAGAGCAGCTGCTCCAGAAGAAATTCCAACCTGATTATCAAAGTAGAAAAAAGATCATTCAAGTATTTCAAGATTACTATATATACTCCCTCCGTTTCAATTTGATTGGTGGTTTTGGCTTGACACGGAGTTCAAGAAAATAAAGAAGACTTGGAATTTTGTGGTCTTAAATTAAAGATATGTAGAATGTAACAAAATGTCCTCTAATCTTGTGGTCTTATGCAAGCCATGTGGAAAGTTGGAATCAAAGAGTTGCCAAAAAAGGAAGAAACATTCTTTTTCAAACAGACCAAAAAAAAAAGTATGACAAATAAATTGAAACGGGGGTTTAGTAAATAACACAGCAAACACAATTTAGAATGACAGTCGTACATATGAACTGAACCCTAATATATTCTGATTCGAAATCATTCAGAGCATGATTCATAGAAAGAAGTATATATACATTATAAACAGGAACATAAGAACTAGCATTCGACCACTTATAAGGTTTCTATAATGCATCCACGATCTTTAACACAGATGAATTAATAGACATTTGAAATTTATGTTCATTTAGAACTGTCTCAAAAATCAGCATTTGAAGATTGGTAAAAAGCACTAACCAACAACCCTTCTTGTAGCGCTAATTGCTTTGCAGTTTCAACAGCTTCATCACTCGATATCTGGAAATTCAAGAAAATCAGTAAATACGCTGGAAGATGAAAAATTTCTTGAATAATGTTTTTCTTGAGCGGGGGTCTTTTGAACAGTCTCTCTACCCCATCCTCCCCGGACCCCACTTGTAAAACTACACTGGACATGTCATTGTTGGGTTTTATGACATTCATAATATAGAACTTTTTCTGGGGAACCATTTTACAGGACATCCAGATTTAAATTCATACACCTCATTGGATACATAAGTAATTCATCTATAACTAAGGAAGAGAACTTAGAAGGAACAATTCTTTAGTCTATTTAAACTGCCTAGACTTATACATTATTATATAGCTGACAATTGGGATAACTTGTCTAACGGAATTCAACAAGTGATAAGAAATGTTCTAGCAGAGTAACACAGAGTGGAAGTGTGCCAAATGAATGAACTATTATTGCCTAAGTTGTGCGACTCTTCACTTTTAATGCCACACCTATGTCGGATTCTCCAATACACACTACTTTTGGAGAATCTAACATGCACCTGTTGACATTTTTGAATCCGAGCAACATAAACTATAGCTACATATATTGCGTTGCTAAGCTAATAAAGCTGAATTAACTGTTTGACAAGCTAAATGTTTCATTGACTGATCATAACCTAAGAAAACCACCTTCCCTGCAGCTTAGTCTACACCTTCCAATGTTTCCTTACTGGTGCAGCTATGGAATGTTTCTTCCTACTTATAAAATGTTAATGAATCAAATAGGAAATTGACGATATGTACTCCATTCAGTTTTGATTCTAATGGAAGTTCCAGGATAACCCAAGGGAAACAGAAATAGTGTTGGAAGGGAAGGCGGGCTTAACAAATTGAGCGAGCAGCAAAAAATATTTTGCCCACCCAGAAGCCTGAAAAGGAAGGTTTACATACAAATATGGATTCACGTTCAATTACAGGTACACCAAGTTTGAGATTGAAGATTCTTAGTTATGTATATCCTTGAAATGAATATGCATGAGATATGAAATCTTTCATAGTTTCCTATTTTCACAAGTTTAAAGAAGATGAAATAAAATGTTTTCATGGGATAGATAAGAATATGACCTCTATTACTTCATCCATGACATCTTGATCCAAGTTTCCGGGAATAAAACCTGCTCCAATCCCTTGAATTTTGTGAGGGCCTGCATTTTCACAATGCAGCAAGTAGGAAAAGAACACGATTTAACTTCAAAAGTGAAAAGTCAGATCAAGATCTGAATGTCGTCTTACCAGGCTTGCCCCCTGATAGAACGTTACTTTCTGTGGGCTCCACACCAATAATCTGATACAGGCAAAAAAAAAAATTGAAAAAGAGTAAAGAGTACTTCATGTCAACTGTGTGGAGATACTTTCTCAGCATTTTGCTCTATCCCATGTTTCTTTCACATCTTAGAAGCCAATGAACTGACATATGTATGAACTTCAGAACACCACTTACAAAATGGTACTTTTTTTCTCAAGCAACATTAATACCTTAATGTTTGGATTTTTCTCTTTAAGGTATCGGCCTGTTCCTGAAATGGTTCCACCAGTTCCAATGCCAGCAACAAGTATGTCGATCTTTCCTTTTGTGTCTTCCCAGATCTCTGGACCCGTTGTTTCATAGTGTATCTGCACCATATAAGCAAATTAAGTCCTAATGTGTAAACTCAAGAATACTGTCCAGTCCACGGGAAAAAGCCCAGGGGAGAGAAGAGAGTCGGGGCAAGAGAGGTAAATGGTCAGCATGTGCATGCGTGTGTTTAGAGTCCTGCTAACCTACTTATTGTACCCATTTGCTATTTTCCTAAAATATCATTTTAAACACATTCCCATCCTTTTAATAGTAGAGACTTCTAGTCTTTTTAACAAAAAGGTCTAAACACCCCAATTTCCTCTTCTTTTGAATCAGCCATCCTAATTATCTTTCCTATTTGACGCCAAATAGACTCTCTGTTTCTTCTCCAGCTACTGGTGTGGTTTATTTCTTTCCCCATCAAACTCTCCCAATGTTTTAGTCCAGCCTCGCCCCTACCTCTTTATCTTTTCTCCTCCTCCTCTTTCATGTCTAAAGGATAACAGAAAAGAAAGAAGCAGTGGTTTGATTTTGAATCTTTTTGGTTGCACTAATTGGAAACCATAAGGTGGCTAAAATGGATGCTTTAAAATTGAATTTACATCATAAGCATATGAAAGTTCAGCTTACTTCAGAGTAAAGATGAAAATCAGCAACTGCCAGAAACTAATATTTACAATTCAGAGTAGAGACGAAAATCAGTAACTGACAGAAACTAACATTTGACTTTTAATCATGTTACTGTTGCATTTTGTAATCCAGCATATACCAATTACTTGCTGATTATTGATGGCAGCTTAGTATTCCAGTTTTTGCTTCTTTTTTCTTGTTGAAAATTGATATTGATAAACTAGAGAAATTGCTAATTAAAGAAATACAAAACGAAGAAAACTTTGGGATGAAGCTCAGCAGACCCATTGGAAATGAAGCTTGGATTGTTCTTCGCTGAAGTCTTGTGTCAGGTGAAAATGGAAGAGAAAGAACGGGAGGATAGTTAGAATCAACTCTGCCACACATAGAGACTCACTCTTAACAATTACATTAAATACACAATGACTGGGATTGACACCGTGGAAAATTAATCACCACAATTTCCATTAGAACTTTAAACTGACACCAACAACAACAACAACATACCCAGTAGAATCCCACAAGTGGGGTCTGGGGAGGGTAAAATGTACGCAGACCTTACCACTACCAGTAGATAGGTTGTTTCCGGGAAACTTTAAATTGACACCGTGGAAAATTAATCACCACAATTTCCATTAGAACTTTAAATTGATTAAGGCAAAAGTAGAAGCCATTTAGTCATAGATAATAAGCATTCACTTATGGAGTATCATAAATTGCCACAATAAAAAATAAAGAGTGAGCTGTTCGCAGAAGAACCTTGGGGTTGGCGGGATTGTCAAATTGTTGAAGGATATAGGCGTTTGGTGTGTTACTCAATATTTCTTCAGCCTTTGAAACAGCTCCTTTCATCCCTTTGGCTGGGTCAGTCAAAACAAGTTCAGCTCCAAAAGCTTTTAGAATAACCCTTCTTTCAAGACTCATTGACGCAGGCATGGTTAAGATGAGCTTATATCCTCTGGAAGCGGCAATGAAGGCAAGTCCAATGCCTGTGTTTCCACTCGTAGGCTCAACTAGAACAGTCTAAGACAAGTAGAACAATAAGAAATAATGCTAAGAAGTGAACAAAGATGTGATAAGCACATTAAAGAAGAAAAATCAGAAATTAACTCAAACAAGTTATTAATTTGCACAAGGAGCATGTGCTATGAGATCCTACAGTTGATTACACACACTATCTCCATATGGAGTTATGAGCTATGTACTTTTTTTAATAAGTAAGATATGGACTATGTACTAAAACGTAAAATATACTAGGAAGAAGGAAATCTGACAACTCAGCAGACAAGCAAACACACAGAGCCTCTAGAATGTGGGAAAAACTTCCAAGTTCATTATTTGTTCATTATGATGACTGTGTACTCATTTCAAGAGCAAGCCTTGTGGCCAGTTAAATCATGGACCTTCAGATGGGAATCAAGGCCATCATGCTCAAAACCCGTACCTAAGTGGTCACAGTAAGGTCATCATTTGCGAAACCAACCCTAATTGCCTACCAGACTTGTTAGACCCATAAACAGCAATGTTGGAAGATCAAGACTGATGAAAGGAATTTGATATACTGAAAGGCCAGTAAAAGCAAAAGAATTAGCAAATAAAATGATAAAACCAGAACATAAAAGAACTGGGTTCTATCTGTCCTCCTACCAAAACCCTTTTGGTCCTCAAAAAGAAGGAAGAACTCTGATCAGTCAGAAGAAAATAACATTCAGTCACACTGATATCAGTTACAAGATGATATTCTTATGTTTACAGTTCATAATAACAAACAAGAGGCGGATATAATAATGCATAATAGACTTTAACCCAACAGAACATTCACAACATGTTAAATAAGGAAATTTCAGCATTTGAACATTAAATGGTGGACTTATTTCTTTGATTCAGAATGACATATATTAACTCTGTACCAAGAGAGACAATTAGCTGATCAGCCAACTTACCTTCCCCGGAGATATAAGTCCCTTCTCTTCTGCATCAGCTATCATACTGAACCCTATCCTGAAATGCAACAGAAATCAATCAATCGACAACGTATGTCTCAATCCTCAAACTAGTTGGGTTGGCTATATGATTCCTTTCATCATAAATAGACTGTTTTTACATTGTCAAGAACCTCATGCAACCCCCGTTTATCTAATCTTGGAACAGCTATGGCTTTGTGGAGCTTGTAAAGCCGGCGTTGAAACCAAAAGTACTGTGTAAGGAAAAAGCTTCAGAGATTGTTTTGAAGCATATGGGGTTATCTGAACTAGTTTGTTCACAAGAAAGAATCTTCATCTAATGTAAGGATTTTCAATTGTAGTTGTACCCCATGAATGGAAGAAAACATGACCGATGTCAAATTTTACAATAGATCGATCAGTATGATGGTCATCAGTGTTATATTTACTTCTAGAGCTCAAAGTAACTTAAGGAAATATATTATTCCTTCTGTCCCAATTTATGTGAAGGTGTTCAACTAGGACCGAAGTTTAAGAATAAAAAGAATATTTTTGAAACTTGTGGTTTAAAATAAGCCATAAATATTTTTGTGGCTATAAATCATCTCATAAAGGGTACAATGAGAAGTTTGAAGTCAAATTGTTACAAAATATAACGAAATATCATTCTTTTTGGGATTGACTAAACTAGAAAGAGTGTTAAAAAAATTGGAACGGAGGGAGTCACTACCAGCACAAGTATAATATCAACAGATTCCCAGGAAAGCAGAGATAAGAAATGATGTCTATAATCAGAGAGAAAAGATAAGTATGATGAAACCGGTTTATTTACTAAAAAAAAAAAAAACAGGAACCAATTAAACGAATTCTTCAGTTTAAAACTTCAGTTGAAGGAAATTCAGATATCGCAATACAAACAAAATGTTCCCTCACCTGTCCTTGACACTGCAACATGGCTCCATAATCTCAAGTTTAGCAGCAATGTTTGCAACACAACCCTTAGCGATAGTGTTAAGGTAAACCATTGGTGTGTTCCCAATAAGCTGTCAAATGACATCACAAAATTAGCATAACAATATGAAGAAACACATAGAATAGACATCAGAAGTGAGAGAGGCAAGCAAGCAATATCAACAAGAACTATATGAATCTTTCCTGCTAATAGTCTTTCATACGGTTCAGAATTGGAAATATAGCGAAGGTCTAAAGTTATATATGCCCATATATTATCGTTAAAAAAATATTGACTTCATTCAAAACAGTAGCCTAACTTTCTTTTTGGTCACAAAGCTTGAAACTAATGGTGGAACATAGGAAATAATGCAACAGCAACATCAAAAAGCCCGTGACTAAAGGAGAAACACAAGAAGTAAACTATCCACCAGCCGACATTTTATAAGTCAACCAGTCTGGAGCAATATAACTGAAATAAACTAAAATCAATCACAATTAAAAAGCCAGACATTCAATAAAGTAAGCTTCCCTCACCCTCTCCAGCGAAGAGGAAGAAGGCTGAAAACTGGAAAATTTTAAAGCCATTTGGCATATCATAGTTAAACAGAACATGATTAAAAAAAAATTAAGAGTTTACACTTGCGCATGTTCCATATGACTACAGGAAAATAGTTTCCTTGCTGAAATCATTTTCAAGTGTTTGAACTGAATTGTACAAATGTTTTCTTAAAGGGAAAAACAATGACTGCTGCAGAAACAATTTTCCTTTACAAATATTTCAAGTCTAACTCCTTATCACTTGCTTCATTCAACACATCACTGTTAACCTTTTAATATCCAAAATCCCAGACATTATCACTACACACTGTACTACTCCCTGTATAGTTTCCATACTAACTTCAGTACCCAACCAAAAACTCTACAATAATGCAGAAAATGATTTCCCAAGTTAAAAGATCTCCATGGAAAACATCTTCCTCTGTACCAAAATCACACCTTTACAGTAAGAAAGTGACCCTGAATGAGAAATTAACTCAAATTCACCAAGCCCAGACAAACAAAGGCGAAAACCAATTCATATATCCCATGATTAAGTTTGAGATTAAAATTATACTTTGTTTGGTTGAAGTATCCACTTTATCTCATCCAACTTGGTATCATTTTATCCCATCAGGTAGGTGGGATAAACTAGTCCCACGATTATAACTTTGTCCATGAACCAAATGACCCCTTGATAGTAGTAAGAAAGTGACCCTTTAACGAGAAATTAACTCAAATTCACCAATTCTAACAAACAAATACAATACCCAATTCACATAAATCATCAAACACACTCAGATAAAAAAGCAACAACAAAAAGGGGTTTCAAATCTTTCAACATTTCAATAATATGAAACCGACCCAGATAAAAGATTCACCTGTGTAACATCTTCAGCTATGTTAAGACCTTCAATTTCCGTGGATGATTTAGCAGGCACAGACACAGCTTTGCAAACAACAGAAGGAAAAGCAACTTTTCTGTTAGCGTTAAACTTGGAAAAACCCACTGATTGAGCTCTTAAAGGGCAAATACTGTAGAGATTATTAGCTTCAGACTTGGTGCTACAGAGTGAAGTTAAGGGATTGTTGATGAAAGATGCCATTGCTGCTGCTATCTCTATCTTCCCTCTTTCTCAGGCTAGAATACTAGATACACAAAAGGGAAAATGTCCAACGTTGTTGCTCCTATACTTATCTTCTATATCATTTTTTTGGATTTTTTGTGGAAATATATTTTTTGTTTTGCTCATAAATAGTTTTCTTTTTAATATTGGAATAGATTTTACTAAATACTTAATAATGAGTATATATTCATTGTATTTCAAAATCAAGTGATACATTTGTATTGGATTTTAATCCATTTTTGTAATATTAGATTTGAATTGTTTTATTACCAAAATAGAAATTAAAAAAATATATTATTTTAGTTCTTTTAAATAAGTGTATTTTAAAAACATTATCCCAAGAGCATTTAGATATAATTGAAAAAATATTATGATATTAGACCTGAAAATACTAACATATGAACAAATAATATAATTGGAAATCAGGTCTTGAATTGGGGTCGGGATCAGGATCAGGATCGAGAAACTGATTTTAATTTGGGGATCGGATATATAATCAAACCCCGTGTAGGAAGTCGAATCCTCGACTAGGGTCTAGAATCGGATCTTAAGTCAAGGTCTGGAATTCGATCTCAACAAGGTATATATTTACCAACTTGACTCGAGACTTAGCTCCCAACAAGAGACCCAACCCTAACTAGGGACTCGAGGTCGCGTCCTTGGTCGAGGTTGGGTTTTGAGTCAAGGTCGGGGTCAAAATTTGGTTTGAGAGTCGTATTTCAAGTCGAGGTTGGATCTCGAATCATGATGTGAGAAGTCATTTTTCTTATATTTAAAAAAAATTAAAAAATTTTAAATTAATCAAATATGAAAAAATTAAAAAATATTTTCCAGATAACTTTTTCAATTCACCAGACACCCCCTTAAGCATATTGTAAAAGTGTTCAGTACAATTTGTTATAAAACTTTAATTTGGTCAATCTGTGGAATTTACGTTTTTTAATTATTATTTTTGAGAACTGAAACAAAGACGGGTGCTTCCTTTTTTTTTGTTTAATCTTTTCTTATAATTATAATGAGTAGGAGATCATAGGGGTGTACAAAAATTAAATCGATAAAAATGTTATTGGGTTATTAGGTTATTGGGTTTTTAATGATTTTCAAAAAAAAAATTATTGAGTTATCGGTTCGTTATCGATTTTTACTATTGGGTTATTGGGTAAACCGATAACCCAATAAAATTATTATAATTTTCTATTTTATCCCTTTATAAATATTAAATGTTACGAATTTAATAATAAAAGGACACCATAGTATATAATACTTTACAT
>JBCEWC010012462.1:0-15838 GCA_038996855.1 Solanum aculeatissimum | reverse complement strand
ATATATATATATATAGAGAGAGAGAGAGAGAGAGAGAGAGAGAGAGAGAGAGAGAGAGAGAGAGAGAGAGAGAGAGATGATAGAAATACCAAATCATAAATTATTTATACACCAATTTTGTATTAAACTTGCACACTTCAAATCAATAACCTTTTACATACCAATTCTATGTCAAAACTTGCTCAGTTTTGGCAAAATAACAAAAGTAATCCCAATTGAGAGAATGGATATATAGATATATAAGAATAAAAATAAATATATAATTATCACATAAATGTCAAATCAGAAACTAAATATATATCAATCTTAATGTAAAGGATTTGATTTGAGTTAGCTAAGTTGAATAATGGTGAACATTCGTTTTTTCGCTTTTTCGTTAATGAAGGATTGTCGAGGGGAGAGGAAGAGATTTACTTGCATTGGAATATTTGCATTAAAAATGTGATAATTATGGTGATGGAGAAAATTACAGCTAATTGAGACAATTAAGGAAATTGTATATTTTAATAATAACAAAAATTTCCTCAATTATAGTATTATATTGATATAGAAATTGAATCTAAATTCATTTTTATATTATTTTTTTAATTATATATATATTATTAAAAAAATTAAAGAAAACTTTGTAACCTAATGTTAATCTGTTATGACTTGAAATTAAAATGTTAAAAGTCGTAATTATAAAAAATTATATTTAAAATGTATAATAATATCTTTAAAATGATGTAGGGAGAACTTTTTACATTTTATATTTATGTTGAGATTCAACTGCACCTTAATCCTAAGCTGTTAATAGAAATAAGAGTCGATCGATGTGTCACAAGTTTGTTCTGACTTCTGAGTAATGTTAACTAGCAAGAGAGCTCATTATAACATACTCTGTCACAAGTTTGTTCTGAGTAATTTTAACTAGAAAGAGAGCTCATTATAACATACTCTCTTTAATTTGTACCGTTTTAGGCTAGCATCTTAAGATTGTCATCTAATTACAATAATATTTATTTCTATGAAAAGCTTTTATAATCTAAAATATTGTATTCACGTGCATTGGATATAACGATGCATGGTTTGCCCAATTCCCTCTCCTACTTTACTGTTAATGTTATTTTCATCTTTTGAAGGGCAATCTTGCACACATAGGCCTCGCTACTACAGGAAAATGCATTTTATTCATACCTTTCAAGTGCTGGTGATGGAAAAGTACTTTCCTGTAAGGAGGCTAATTCATACAATATTATAGGTCAAAAGAAAAAAAATATATGTTTTGACCACGTTTTCCACTTTTACTGTTATGAAATCTTCCGAGTTTGATGTGATGATGGGGATATGGAATGACGGAATGGTGAGGTGTTCTGGAATTTTTTAAAGCTGCTGCTTTTTCAACCTTTTGCGCTTGCTATAACTGTGTAGTATGATTAGGCCTAAATGGTTTATGAGAGCCGTTCAGGGATGATATGAGATGGTTATGACAAGGGCAAACTAGACAGCAAATTAGTTAATAGTCTTGGTTTTATTTGTAAAACTCATGCCCAGGCTGCTTGCTTTACCAGAGTCCTAAGAATAAGTATGTATTGAAAAGAAAAGGAATATGAAAGCAGAAGTCGTTGCTAGTGGTAGTGTCTTGTCATTGCAAACAAATACAGGCCGATGGTCATGTTAGTTTGCAACAATACATGATTGCTTCCATATTATTATACAAGATATAGAACAGACAGAAAGAAGTTGTAGCATAAGCTATTCAAGAATCCAATGGTCCATAAAGAATTAATGAGGGTGGTGGGTCAAAGATTGTACATTTGGGGATGGAATTTTTGTTCTGAATGGTGATCAAACATCATCAGCATCACTTCCTGCAACATGAGTTTCATGATTGGCCCAATAATGGCTTCCATCTGGGCCAGAAATCTTAAACCTGTTGAGATATAAAAGAGAGTACCTCAGAGAAGACTTATAACATGTTCCTAAATCAATTCTAAAGAACACTGAAGTAATTAACTGACCTCTCAAGCACCGACTTTCCTTCTTTGTATTTTTGGCTCTTCTCATGGGCGGTCTCCTGAAAAGAATTTACATTAGAAATAACTAAAATTTCTAGCAACTGCCAAATGACCTATGTTGCTCGGACTCTTTTCAAAAATGTCAACGGATGTGTGTTGGATTCTCCAAAAGTAGTGTATTTTCGGAAAATCCGACACGGGTGCGGCATTGAGAGTGAAGAGTCCACACAGCTTAGCAAGTGACAATGTCTAGCATTTTATCAGTCCATACTCACATATTTCCATCCAACAATTGAGCCACAACAGACGCAGAAAATGTCTGCCACAGTGTGCATACCAGTCATCATCATTCTATTTTCTATCTCGCCAGAAGTGACATTCACTCTGTCAAAAGAAAAAAAAGGGCATATAGAATATACAGAACTACAAAGTGCATTATCATTTTGTATGTTTCTGCTAAATGATAAAATGAACTGAAGAGATTTGAGAAGAGAAGAACTCTTGAACAGGAAAACATTAAAGTTGAGCATAATATACGTATTTCAGCCATATAGCTTGTGATGCTGCTACCAAGTGGAAAATAACCCAAGTCAATGGAGAATTTATTCAAAATATTGATGTGTTAATATTTGTAGTCCAGCAAAATACACTTAAAAGTACATGATAAAGAAAGTCTGGTCCACACTAGGTTCTATAGTGATCCCAACAGATCAAATTCTGGTGCTAGTTTTGTAGTCAATGACATGAATGAATGAAGATATACACGTTACAGTACCATGATCTTTAGCAAACCTAAACTAAGAGGTATAGCCTACCTTGTTCACAAGTTTTCATGTGCACTCAAATATGTTAGGCTAGTTGTGACCTTCCATGGTAATCAATCACTCAGAGCTAATAACAAAATCAAGGATCCTGAGAGCAATGTGACCACGTAAGGTACGGGGTTCAAAGAAAGCCAAATAATTTGCACATACTCCAGTTGTACTCAGCTTTTGAAAAATATTTTTTCATTTCAATTCATGAAAATTTTGGCTAACTACTACGGACATGAATTCTTCAATAGTTCATCTATTTTAACTTTCAAGTCAAACAGTGATCTGCACACCAGTAAAAGAAAGAGAAAAAAAATATAAAAGGAGGATTTGTACAGAAGCTCTTTTCATCCATCTCTGTACCATAGGTGTGGATAAGCTTGACCTTGGCAATAACATTATTCATCAAATCAAGCAACAATACACATGCCCCATCAATGCCAAGAAAAGCTTAACAACAATCAGAGGAAGTAAATGGTAATGGCTTTCATACACTAACAAGAATAAGTTGCAAGTGGGACTGTGATTTTCATGCTGCGGTTATAAAGATTGCACATGTGAAAACGTCACAAAAGATTTCTGATGATTGGATATGCAGAATCGAAGAGACTTACACCTTACTGAAGAGATAAGCCTTCCCGTGTCTGCAGTGGAAAGACTGAAGGAAAGATCAGAAGGAAAACATTGAGTCAGATAACTTCATAACTCAGAAATCAGAATGACTACATACATTGGGATGAAACAATATAACATAAACTTCAATGTAATTAGCTGCATGATCATCATTTCGTTCCATTCAAAAGCATTTGAATTTTCTAAGAAACAGTACTTTTGAAGCTCCAACACTTGAAAGGCTCTAATTTTATGCTATAGAAGACATTGTATTCTTCATAAGAGAGACTGATCTACAAAGTCAACTAATCCAACAAAAGAAAGTCATGCATGCAATTAAGCATAATAAAGTGACCAAACAAGAACCAAGTTGATCAATGTAGAAAATAGATCAGTCCCAAGACCTGATCAAATCTGGGTATAACATAATAGTTCGAAATATTGAAGCCATTAGCCCGCATACATGGAGCAGATGGAAAATTTCAATAAAGTATACTCCAATTATGGACTCATCAAAGAACTCGTAAATGGCTCAACATTGCAGGAATAACTCTCTAAATTCATAACTGGATTAAGCAGAAATATTGTATGGTATGCTATCAGCAATACGAACTGTTTTTTATTAGTTCACAAAGAATGCTCTTACAATCCCCCTATTACTCCAAAACCAGCAACTCTACAAAACCCAGTTCTTGGATGGTAAAAGTAGAATTCCTTTAGGGGAAATTGCTCAATCTGAGACGCTTTTCACTCAGATAGCTGATTTAAAGTACCCAATCCGAAATTACTTAAACAGACCAAGAACATAAACAACAACCACAAGTTTCAGAAACGAAATCCAAACCATCAATTAAGCCAATGATTGTATTTTTACAAGGAAATAAATCAAAATCAAATAAAACCCATTAGAATAACAGAGTGGCCAAACGGAAAAGGTGATCAAAACCTTGGAAACAATGTTTTCAGAAAGGGCAAGATGAGTTCCACAGTGCTTGCAGCTGTAGATCTTGCCTTCAAGAGTCAACACAAATAATCTCCCCATGAAGACTTCTGAGATCAGAAGAAAAAGGAAAAGGGATTATCTGAAAAGGGGAAAAGGATATGGATCAACAGTCTTCTCGATACGATGGTAATAGTTTTTGTTTCAGCTGAAAGATAGTAAGTAACGTCAAGAAAGGGAAAGCATTCAATGTGTGAGGGACTCCTTTGAATAATGTAATGCTACTTTCGTTTCTTGTCCTTTCCTTTTTAGTTTATTTAGGGTCGGTCTGGAAAGTTACAAAATCAGCCTACTCATTACACAAATTAAATTTTTGTGTCTTATTTGTGGGTTATAATATAATTATAATGTAATTATAAATATGTTATTTAGTTATACATAAGTATAATTATAAGATTATAATAAATTTTAAAAATAAAAATTAATTATTTAAAATTAAATTTTTTTATTAGATTATATATATATATATACATGGGCGGATCCACCCTTTGCCGAGGGGTGTCAAGCGATACCCCTTCGTCGAAAAATTACACTATGTAGATAAGTCAAATTTTGATTTTATACGTATATATATATTAAATATGACACCTTTTGACACAAGAAATAGAGATGGCTCAGTGGTTCAGGGCTGTAGGATTCCTCATCCAACTGAAGAAAATTTATTTTAAGCATTTTTTTGAAGCAAAATTGATACCTTTTTTTCTTTTCCTTTTTTTTAATTAGCGTTTTTTCCTTATTTAACTGCTGCATTGTTTTTCTTATTTAATTGTTGTATTTTTTTTATTTGCGTTTTTCTACTTATTTAATTGTTGCGTATTTTTCTTATTTAACTGCTAGGTTTTTTTACTTTGTTTTTTAATAACTAAAGTTTTTTTTCTCTAATTTTTAAATGATTGACTTAAATTAAAATAGACTATTTGACTTACGGAATCTAATGAATGATGAGCTTTTGAGCGGTTGTTTGGTTCCTTATGTAGAAAAAAATGTATTTATTAATATTTTTAATGATGCTATTGTAAAGACATTTCAAGAGATGAAACTGCGTCGAGTACGGTTGTGGTAATATAATTATGTTTTGTTTTCACTAGTAAAATTTATTTTGTTAATTTTTTGTATGCTTAGTACTTTATATTTTGACACCCCTTGATGTAAATCTCCTGGCTCCGCCATTGTGTGTGTGTGTATATATATATATAATATATATATATATATATCTTGATGTAAATCTCCTGGCTACACCATTGTGTGTGTGTGTATATATATATATATATTATCTTTTGAAAATATATTACAATTAGTAATCATATATTCTTAACTAATATTATCAAAATATTAAATATATATATTATCTTTTGAAAATATATTACAATTAGTAATCATATATTCTTAACTAATATTATCAAAACATTAATTTATATTTTTAAATTAATATATTTTAATTAAATTAAATCATAAAAACTAAAAATACAAGATTTATAGGAACATCATGAAATGTATGTTTAATAAAAATAATAAATATTATAAATAAAATATCATAGTAAAATTATTAAAATTTTGATTAAAAAAATAATCTATCTAATCTAACTAAAAAAATAAATGGCTAGTAATGTGAAATATCAAGTCAATACTACTAAAATAATTGAAACTAAAAGTTTAAAATAAGCTCTAAATTCAAAATAAATTTGTTATATAGTATTCTCATGTCAAGTTTCAACATACAATCATAAATATAATTTAAAAGAAAAAAATTGTAAGTTTATGACTTCATTTAATAATAAATTCAACTTTAATTTAAGAGTTAGAATACTAATAAAATTGTGCTAATAAAAAATAAATATAGAATAAATAAAAAATATGAAAAATTGCATGGAATTACATGAAGTAAAGGTTTAGAATGAGAAAAAAATGAAAATATTCTAAAATAAATTATAATATTAGAAATATTAGAATAATAAAAATAATAAGAACTTAACATAATAGAAATGAAAAACTGTAAGACCTCATATGTTGGAAGGTGTAAAAGTGCCAAAAATGAAATCTGGAAATTTTTTCAAGTGTAAGTGAGTTCTACAAAATGGTATACGGGTCGTAGGTGGATCCACGAGTCGTAACTTGTTCTCGTGAAATGATGGCCAGACTTGGTGAAAATATTGATTTCTGAAGTTTGGTGTACGATATACCAAACAACCTATACTATGGTTGACGAGTCATAAGTCGTGTCGTGGGTTGAGAATCAGAGAGAGTTTTTGAGGTTCCAAAATGTTACCAGACGAGACCCCCTCTTTACGACCCATGGAATGGACCACGATCTATAATCGGGGTCTCATGGTCCTTTCTGGCAGAATTTTTTGAAGGAGTAGTTTTGTCACTTCCTAATTTCCTAAGTCTATGCTATGTTGTTTTAACCTCAAATGATCCCTATTCAGCCCTATACAACCCTAATCTACTTCATTCCTCTTCATTAAAAACTATTCTAAGCGTAAACTACTTCCAAACACTCTCAAGCTCATCCTAGGCCTTCAAGAGAAGAGTTAAAACTAGGGGTTTCAGTTTCTCCACTTCCAAATCAAATTTTCCTTCAATAAATCACACCAAGGTATATGAGTTTTGATTTGTGGAGACCTTTCCTTCATGAAGCTTAACCATTCCTTTTCCTCATCTATTTACATGTTATGGAAGATTATGAAAATTTTATTAATTCTTTTACATGATGATATTATGACGTATTTATTATGTTTTATCCGTGTATACTATTATGCAATACCATATGAAATCTATGATTTTAAATGGGCGTTTGATGATACGCTAGCCAAGTCTTATTATGCCTTTAGTGGGTTATTTTGAATAATGCTTAAGTGATTCTATTTTACTCCTCTCAAGTCATTTACTCTTGAATTGTATGGCTTTAAAATTATGTACATCTACCTACCATGATTTGATTAAAGATGCATGCCAAGATTCTTATGTAATGGATGCCTTATGGAAAGATACGTAAATTATGCATGTTGTGGATATTTGAGGGCCTAACTAGTATGATATGAGCTCATGAGTATGTTATGAATATTGTGGATAATATGAAGCCCTATTTTGTGATATCATGATATGTTGTTTGATGAGCTACTCTTAAGATACAACCAATGTTATGAAGTATGTTGTCACGATCCAAACCTAGGGCCTAGAGCTGATATGTCGAATGGGTAACCCAAAGGCAACCCAAACAAGCATCTTAATGTACCGTTTGCACATCCTTGGTTGCGGAAGCATAATTAAAAAAATAAATAAGTAACAATTAATTATAGGGGAAATGATACTTTGGACTTGAGTATGAGGATATTTTAGGAAAGCGGATTTGCATGAATCACATAACAAATAAAGTCTATGGGAATGTTACTGGGACTTGGAACTTCCATCTCATCAACAAACATACAACAAGCAGAGAAGGAGACAAAGTGACTAAGGGAAGTTTTTCATAATCACATAAATATAATGGGAGTCAAGCTTAAACATACATTTTCATATCTAACAACACCTCTAAAACGATTAGAACGGGGACCAAGACAACTCCCGAGATCACCCTTAAAAGATAGGTATCAAAAAATATACAAGTCTTAACAAAATCATGAAAGTAAAGAGGATATTGTCCCCGGAGTGGAGGACTCACCAATAACAATCTTCACATAATTCGACTAGCCACATGGAGGAGGAGGAGGATGACTAGGAGCTCTGGTCCCTACATGGTTAGATCATGCAGGCAAAGAAAATATGTATTAGTACTTGGAATGTATTAAGTATGCGGGGCGCAATGCAACAAGGGAACATAATTAACAATTTAACAATATGCATATTGATAGTGAATGGATACAAGCTCAATATGACATGAATGATAAATGCTTTAGCCAAAACGTGCATAAGGATAGTCAAATCATAAATCATATCATACTTAGATGGGAATAGACATAACTAATAATTAAGACCAAGTGAGCTACTACTTGGAATCTTAATGTTCACTACACACCGAATAAAGGAGTGATCTACTTTTCCAAGGTAAACCAAACACTATCATTAT
Organism: Solanum aculeatissimum; assembly: GCA_038996855.1. Lineage (NCBI taxonomy): Eukaryota > Viridiplantae > Streptophyta > Magnoliopsida > Solanales > Solanaceae > Solanum > Solanum aculeatissimum. The sequence goes on along the minus strand of JBCEWC010012462.1, from coordinate 7,351 downwards.
GGAACACCCCCCCCCCCCCTTTTTGGAAAGTACTTCACAACCACCTTATGGGAACAATACCCTTTTTGGTTACCTTACGAGAACTCTTCTTTTTTAGTAGATTATAAAATAAGAGTCTTATGAAATACTACCTTTTTTAATATTAAGTGGCATGTACGTTATGGGAACTCCCCCTTTTTTGTTAGTCATATCACAAGTAATACACAACCTATGGTAGCAACATAGTTAATGGACAATGGTTACCTATCAAGGTCCGCTCTATGCTAGGTTACAATTCCAAGAAATATTCAAATCATACTTATAGTCATAATAGGCAAAGCATCATAATAGCATAGTAATGTCGTGGAGTAGCTCATCAAACCAAAGCTTCTTAAAATCAAAGAAAGGACTTCACATTATTCTTAACATTCATAACATTTTCATGATCTCATAACATGCTTTAATAACCCTTCAACATTTTCAATATTCACGATTCACTTGTCTTACAATAAGATTTTTATTAATATAGAAGCTTATCACATGACTTGACCAAAACATGGTGGATAGATGTACATATGCTTAAAACCATGCATTTCAAGGTATAAGATATGGGAAAAGGCAAATCAATTCACTTGAAAGTCTTTCAAATCAACCCGCCAATATTGTAGTAAAACCACAATTTGGGTACCATGAAATCCAACTAAAATATACAAATTCTTTCATAGTTTGCATACATCACAACATGTATAGCTTCAATGGGTATAAATCAACTCATGGAATAATCCTTCAATAAATATTTATGCTTAACAATCAATACTTGAAGAATCCAAACTTAATTCATGTGTATAATGCATAATAAAGTTTACCCATAATGTATTTAATTTCAAAATCAAGAAATTTGACAAGAGGAGAAGGATTGACTTCATGGGTGGAAGAATCCCCATGAATGAAGCCCACATACCTTTAACTTGAGGTTTTCTAGAATAAAACTTGAGAAAGAATTTGAGCTTGGGTTGGGTCCTTGAATTCGAAGCAACTCCATGATTATAAAATGGGAGAGTTGAGAGGATTTGGAGAGGATTTTAGGTTGTATTCGTGGGTTTTAGGGATGAAAAATGGCTAAGGAACAAAAGAAACCCGTCTACATAGGCATTTGAGTTATTACCCATTTGCCCTTAAGTGAAAACATAAATTAAGGAACATTTTGAACTAGTCTGCAATAAGTCCATGACAAGGCCTTGTTACGAAGTAGTATATTTTCGCACGAAGTTCAATCTTTCTTCTTCGCTTTGGCCCAGGAATAAATATAGGCCATTTTTACACTAGTGGGCGACAAGTACGCGACGCGAACTAGTCGCACACTTTTCTGGTTAAGTCCGAATCACCCAAAAAATTATTTTTCGCTACGGGTCATCTAAAATCGAAGATCACCCCTTTCCTACACAATATTTTCCTCTTAAACTGAATAAAAAGTCAAATTCACGAAATCATGCACGGATTTTAAGATATTCAAAAATTACACCTATAAGATAATTTTTTCGAAGAGCATGAGGGGTGCTACAATATCTCTTCCTTGGAAACATTCGTCCCCAAATGTAAAGGAAACATATTTAAGAGGAACAATTAGAAAACTTTCAGACCAACATGAATGCAATCAATGCACTTAACATCATTCTTAAGAGTTTCAAATATGTACATCAAAATCTTCAAAACTTGTTACTATGATCATGTATGCATGGAAAAAAAGACATAAGGGCTGGATTTAAGACTTGACATCATAGATAGGATTTAGTTGTTACCTTAGGCTTGAATAGAGTGGAAGAGGTACGAATATCACTTTTTAATGTCCGCTTCGGCTTCCCAAGTGGCACTTTCGACTTGTTGATTTCTCCAAAAGAACTTGACGGACGCCACATCTTTGTTTCTCAACCTCTTCAATTGCCTATCTAGTATTTCCTCCGGGTGCTCCTCATAGATCAAGTTATCTTTCACCCACGACTTCCAATCGGACTATGAAACTTGGGTCATCTACATACTTCCTCAACATAGATACACTGAAGATTGGATGAACCATACTCATAACCATAGGTAACTCCAATTCATAGGCAACCTTACCGATTCTCCTCAAAATTTTATAAGGACCTACAAACCTTGGGCCCAACTTTCCCTTCTTACCAAACCGAACCACACCCTTCATGGGTGAGACCTTCAAATAAACCCAATCATCAACATTAAACTCAAGATCCCTCGTCCTCACATTGGAGTAGGACTTTTGCCTACTTTGAGCTATCTTTAATCTCTTCCTTATCAACCGCATATTTTCCAAAGCCTCCATGACCAAATCCGAGCCTAATAAATCCATTTACCCCACATCAAACCACCCAATCGGGGACCTACAATGTCTACTATATAAAGCTTCAAAAGGAGTCATTTCAATGCTAGAGTGATAACTATTGTTGTAAGCAAACTTGATAAGCGAAATATGTTCATCCCAACTACCCTTAAACTCTAAAACACAACCCCTAAAAATATCCTCAAGAGTTTGAATTGTCCTTTCATCTTTACCATTCGTTTGAGGATGAAAAGTCATGCTAAGCTTAACCTTGGTACCAAGACCCTTTTGGAAGGATTTCCAAAAATGAGAAGTGAATTAAGCACCATGATCTGAAATAATAGACAATGGTATCCCATGCAATCTAACCAACTCATGAATGTATAGCTTGACACAATCTTCATCACCATAAGTTGTTTTAACTTGTAGAAAGTGAGTCATTTTGTCATTCTATCAACAATAACCCAAATATAATCAAAGTGTTTTATAGTCTTTGACAAACCAATTATAAAATCCATGTTGATCTCTTCGTACTTCAAAGTAGGAATCTCTATGTCTTGGGTTATGCCACCCGACCTTTGATATTCGACTTTGACTTGTTGGCAATTGTGACAACAGACAACAAACATAGCAATGTCTCTTTTCATACCAGCCCACCAATACACTTCTCTCAAGTCTCTATACATTTTTTAGATCCGAGATAAATAGAATAGGATGAGTTATGTGCTTCCTTCAAAATCGTATCCCTCAATTCATCAACATTGGCACATACAATCTACCTTGGTATCTAAGGACACCATCTTCCCCTTGGGAGAAAACCTCCACCTAACCATCCTTCACTAAAGCTTTTAATTCTAACAAATCAGGGTCAAGGTCTTGTTTGGATTTGGCCTCTTCAATCAAACAAGATTTGGAATCATCAATAACCACCACACCTCCATTTTCAACCTTATCCAACCTAACACCCAACCTAGCTAACTGGTGAACTCTTTTGGCCAATTCCTTCTTTCTATCATTAATATGATCTATACTCTCCATGAATACTCTACTTAGAGCGTCGACCACAACATTAGCCTTACCGGGATGATAATACATACTCATATCATAGTTCTTAAGGTGTTCCATCCACCTTCTTTGCCTCAAATTAAGATCCTTTTGTGTGAACATATATTGGAGACTCTTGTGGCCGATGAACACATCCAGATGAACCCCATATAAATAATGATACCATATTTTCAAAGAAAATACCACGACCACTAATTTAAGATCATGGTTAGGATAATTTCGCTCATGCACCTTTAGTTTCGTAGAATCATAGTGTCACGGACTTAGAGCTTCGCTAAGACTTTAGTGCACCACTTGTCGATTTGCTCACGATTCTTTCATGATCTTGCAAATACAAACAAGTCTTTTCAACATGATCTCTAAGGGAACACTAGATTGAAGAAGACAACAGAGCTTTTAAGAATGAAGACTTGTATTACTTTGGAAGATTGCTTAAAACTTCTTGATTCTGGATTCTTGGATTTACATGAATTGCCGGGTTGGTTTGTATAAATTAGGGGCCATCCGATTTATACTGCTAACTAGGGGCCAAAGTGTAATTAATAATTACTCTACAAGTCCAGAAATATTTACACTTTAGTCCTTCGTCTAGAATATTCTACATATATAGAGGATTCTAAGTGCTTCCTACACTTGACTTAATTGTTCTAGACTTTTCCAAGTGTATGTAAGATTTTCCTCCAACATTCTAGAGTCTTCTAGGAGCTTCAAGCGCTATCCATAATGTTCTAGAATCTTTCGAAAACCTCTTCAAGACTCTATTTTCTTCTCCTTGACTCTAGATTCTTCCTTTTTATTAATGATAAAGTGGTGGGTCATGACACTCTCCCCACCTGATGTTGTGATATCCTTGGCGCGATGCTGTAGTAGGAACTCCTAAGCTCTACATTTGAACTTCCATATCTCTCTTTTAGTATCTGGGCACCCTTGAACACCGACAACTCGATAGCCCTGATCCTGGCTTCCCATTCTCCAGTCGGCACAACACATCTTTCTTCCTTTATGCCTTTCTCAAATGCCTTCGTACTATCACGACCCAGAAGGGGGGCCTAGATGTGATAGTGTAAAGGAGAACTCGCAAGTCCTCGATCAAGCCATCATAGCATCATTACTCACATCATCAGTTCAGAAGTGCGAAAAAGTAAACACATAGCACATAATTCTAGGGAGAACGGGGCGTTGGACTCAAGCTATGGGGATGTTTCCGGGAATTGGATGAACATGGATCACATAGCACATAACAAGTATTTCTAAGGGGCGGGTAAGTAGAACTCAAGCTATGGGGTCATACCGGGTTAGAGGACTTTCCACATAAGCACATTCCCAACATTCACAAGCCCAATACATAATCATAAGCATAATCGGATCATCACATCCATAATCAAAACTCAATAGTCCTAATATCTCAACAAAATATAATACAACGTGCAAGAGTTTTATATGTCCAACATAGCCTCTACATAAGATAGAACGGGGCCTCGACATAATCCGTGCTCACCCTCAAGTCATAAAGTAAGCAAAATAAAATGATACAAGGAAGATAGAAAGTAGTTATTGCCCTTGAACAAAAGGGTTCACCACAAGCAAAAATAGCTTCAAGATGTCACTCGTCGTCTAACGGGAGGTAGAGGTCATCGCCGGTCCCAACATGGTTAGAACATGTAGACAAAGAGTATGGGTTAGCACATAATATGCACTAAGTATGTAGGCATGCCATGCATATGATATATTAATATGACCAAGCAAGATGACAAGGGGACAAGTGATATGAGAGGAATGCACTTAGAAAAAAGATGAATATATCATAAAAATATGCCATGCCATGATGCATGAAATGCAACCTACGAATCATATTATAGCGGGGATGTGACCTCAACCGACAACAGAGGGAACCCGAGCGAGCTTCTACTTGGATTCAGACTACTTGCCAGGTAGATTCCTAGTCACCCTTCAACAAGGGGAAACATAACAAGACATCCCATCTAGGGAGAAATCCCATGTTGGCATATGGTTTGATGGAAAGGAGTATGGACCCTTAGAGTTAGTCCACCTCGACTCCAATCCCTCGGTGCTAAGCCTCATCCCACGGGAATACATATATATATGTAAGCCTTTCAAAAGGGAGGCTTTTCATTCTTTTTAAAACCTTGCATCATTAAGCAAACCATGTCATTATCAAATCTATATCCATACTTAGGCTCAAAAGCCAACAAGAATTTCCAAAACCATTTCCATATCAATGCTATACGAGTAGCTCATCTACATAGCCTATCATATCAAGCCTTCATAGCATATCAAAATGGTGCAAACACCCAAAATGCTCAAAGAGTCATAACAAGAGACTATGTGATCACAAGACTTAACATATCATATTATAACAAGAGGGCCATGCCCTTAACAAGAGTTTCATCATAACCATACTTCAATGCATATGCCATAAATGATAAATCAAGTGCATGGGTAATGGAGTTTCAATCCTTAAACCATAATTCAATAGATAATTCAAATCATAATTCATGATAAAATCCCAATTCAAATCATAATGCAATTTATCCATGCATAATAAACCATTAAAGGGATGCACATTAGACCTTCAAGAGTTTCAATGCACTTCAGGAAATTTCAAACTTGAATCAACTTTAAATCACCTAATTTTTATAGCCCACAAGTCAATACAAGTAAATACATCAAAATTTAAAGAACCCACAATTAAAGAAAAGCTTAAATTTATAAATTAAAGATAAGGGTTCTTGGGTCTTCATGGATGAAAGAAAATCCATGAATCAATCTCACATACCTTGAGATTAGCGAAGAGAATAGGATGATTTTGCAAGAAAGATGATTTTCCCTAAATTTTCTTCAAGCTTTCATCAATGGAGGTAAAGAGGATTGAGAGAATTTTGGTGAGGAATGAAGAGTCTTAGAATGAATGAAAGGGGATTAGGGTTTGATTTAGGAGTGTTTGGAGACCTTAGAAAGGCTAAAAGGGGCATAGGAATAACTAAATTACGAACTAACCATTAATGAGATGGACTAGATCACAGAAACAGGGCCTCATAGAGGCTACCAAGTGGCCGTGAACTGGCTCACGCACCGTGGGCCTGTCCGTGAGACCACATTTGGTCTTGGCTTTGGCTTGAACTTTCGGGGGACTTTATGGACTAACTCACGAGGAGAATCATGGACCGTGTAGCTAAGCATGGACCGTGTAGTGGTCCGTGGAGCATCACTTGGTCCGGAGTCCAGCTCCGAGCCATGGCCAACTCTCTGGAACACTTCACGAGACCCTTCACGGACCGTGAAGGCTCACACGGACCGTCAAGTGGTTCGTGGAGTTCCACTTAGTCCAGGGCTTGGTTTCAAACCCCAAGGAACCCAATGGAGAAACCCATCGGACCCTCCACGGACCGTGAACCACCAAGAGGTCCGTGGTCCCTCACTTGGAATCCATTTCGAATCTTTTTTCCAGCATACTTCCAATTACGAATAGTCTCACTGTAATGGACATAACTTCTACATACAAACTCCGAATCAAGTGAAACTAGTTGCGTTGCGAAAATAACTCAAAGAGATTCGATTTGATATATAATAGCCCACATAGTTCATCTTGCACTAAAAGGTATGGCTCATCAAAGTCTGTGCTACCTAAACAGCCTTACAACCTTCCACCAAAACCATTACTTTGAATCCGGCCACTTAAATGCAACCCATGACTACCAAAATTCAACCATGATGAATCCAACACTAACCTTGACCAACCAATACAAAGTTCAAAATTTTTTGGATCGTTACATCTTCTTCCGTTTGGAAACATTCATCCTCGAATGGGTTAAAACTACGACTTAAGGACATCAATCAAACAAGAGATATTTTCAACCACAACTCATAATGAATCGTGCATCATTTCAAAAGTCATTAAAAACTCATGTCAAAACATCATTTAAATCATTTTCGTGCTCATGTATGCATGCAATG
>JBCEWC010012461.1:0-15838 GCA_038996855.1 Solanum aculeatissimum | reverse complement strand
TGTATCCGTTGCTATAGCCGTTGATATTGCCATTAATTGTCCAGCTAAAGGAGCTCTCACGCTCCTTTAAATCGTGACATTCACGCCAATTGCCAGGTAGGCCAAAAGTTTTTAATAGGTCCAAATCTGGTTAGTTGAGGTGTCTATAAGGAACATATGCAAGTTTAGGTGTTTGAGTGAAAAATGGAGACAACTTTAAGTGTCTCCTGATGACTTAAGCCTTTTTTAAAGGTATAATTTTAACATGTGTGTCCACAGTTTTTTAACTTTCTTAAGGCTACGCTTTGCTTAATTATCTTTTGGGTCACATTTTGTTTTACAAGTAAAGCTATAGGATTCTTCTTCTCGCTATCCTTTGCTCCTTTTCTGGTGTATTTGGATGTTGGGGAACTGCAATATTTTACCGTAGTAGGTTTATGTCAGTTGTCTTGTTCATTTGTAAGTTGGTATTGCTGAGCAGAATTTTGTACTCATTTTACTTCTGTGATGTTGTGAGCAAAAAGATATTGGTTTTTTAAATGAGTAAATTAAACAATCGGGTAAGCGACAAAAATGATTTTCTCTACCAAATGTGTTTTAAACTATAGTGTTAAACTGATGGTCTCTGTTTTGGCTCAGTAATTATTTAATATAATTACTTTGTTTATTTGTTTGTGTTAGGCGATGATGCTTCACTATCTACCTGGTAAAATTCATTTGTTTTTGACAGACTCATTCCGTTGAAGCAAGAGTGAGTATGTGTGTGTGTCTGTCATGAGATAGTATCAGATTCTATTTCTTTGGATCTGAGCTGAATCTTGTGTATTTCAACCCACCTAAATTGGGATTTGATTTTCGAGCTCTTCAACTATATTTACCCTTTTAACTTTGTTAGTTGAAGAACTCTGCGACAAGTACATATTATAATTTTTCTGAAGAATTATCCCTGCAGGTGCAACTTCTGAAAATTTTGCAGAGTGAAAAGTGTTATAGATGGATGTTGATTCACCTTTTCTGTAGCATGTTTGAGGATGTTGATTCGCATTTTGTATAGAATGTAGTCATTCATTTTGACTTAAAAGTCCGCAAAACCGTTTTATTGTGAAGAAATCAGTATAACATTTTTCAGTTTGCAATGTCTAAAGTACAATTTACAAACAAGCAGTCGTATAAGGTTGAGTGTTCAAATGATTTATTCTGGACGGTAGTACATTTCTTTGTAGCATGATGCCAAGATTTGATGGGATATGAGTCTTTCTAATACTAGCAACAAAAACTTTGGCCAATATATCTACATCTAAACTTAGACAACATGAAACTGTCGAGTCATTAATAGGTATATTAGTTGCCGCAGTGACACGAGAGTTGTTTTTGGTTTACACAAGAAATCGTCCTTGAGAAGTAACAATTATGTGAATGTTGGATGATGACATGAGTAGATCTAAGCATGTTCAAAGAGTATTTTTTTAGTTGAAATAGAAATGCAAACCAAGAATACAACATTTCTTTCTCATAGAATTATGACAAAACAAAAGACTAACAGATTTCAGTGCTTGAGCAATTAAATTCAATTTCTCAATAAAAAGGGCCATCGAAATTGTCATATTATATATACTTAATAATTAAGACTTGTGTCATTTTTTCTTAATTTTAAAACTTTTTTATCATTCTTAATTACTTTTTCTTGTATTGTAATGGTGATTACTACAACAGGTGATTATTGCCTCCATATCAATTCATTTGTTTACTTTTTGTTAATTAATTTGTAAAAAATATCTTTTTTTTCCTAATTTTTTCATTTTAACTTTTTATGTGATACATTTAAAATTATTTATTGATACATTCAATCTATTTTTAATTTAAAATAATAATATTCATTTTTTTAAATTTTCTTAAATTTGTGGGAATCGACAAAAAATGTATTAATTTGCGTACCAAGGTGCAGCCACGTAACAGGGAAGGTGGAAATAAATATGGGCCAGATAAATAATGGAATTATTGAGAAATTAGGCAATTTGGCAAAGTCATTCATTCGTTGTTGCTCGTTACACATCATTCACCTGTACTCTCAACCTTTCCATACAATTAGTTTCTCCGCCGGCAGCCAGTCACAATGAGTTCTTCCGTGTCATCGTTCACGGCCAATCATCATATTAAGCTGCCTTCCTGCGCCGATGCGGTTCGGCTTTCAGGGGCGAAAAGCTCCGGGGGACGAAGAGTTAAGTTAAGACTAACTCTTCCTCGAGCGGCTCTGGTGGAAGCGAGGCCTCAACAAGTGCCAACAATCAGAGATGTAGCCGAGAACAGTAATTTTACGGGGCGAACCCTTCAAGTTGGTTCAGCTAGCAGAGATCGAGCCGACGATATGCAATCTGAAGCCAGAGCTATGACACGTGCTGCGGGTGCTTCTGTTTATAGCCCGGAGTTCTTAGCCAACAAGTATGGCTCTCGCCCAATTAAGGTAAAACACTAAAAAACGAACTTAAATAGGTTTCAGTTCAGACCAGAAATTTAGATGCAAGTCCAATTTGTTTGATTGTTTCTTAGGTACTGAGCAGAGCTCTTCAAATATTCAATGGACTTGGTTCATTTGCACTAAAAGTATGGCTTGACCGGTTGAATGGGGAGCTTGATCGGAAAATGAGATTGCGTGCCATTGAGCTTAGACAGACTTTCACCAGCTTGGGGCCTACATTTGTGAAAATTGGCCAGGGTTTATCCACCAGGCCTGATTTATGCCCGCCCGAGTATCTTGAAGAGCTCGCGGAGCTGCAGGTATTCTCCCTGCTACCTTCTTTCCTGTATAGTGAATGTGTGTCATAATATTTTCCTAGTGGTATTTCCTCGAATTTTGATTTCAAACATAATTTGGCTTAGTTAGTGTAGTTCATTGTGTGCTGGGAAATGGGTGGTCTAGGTTGGTTTTGGGTGCGTTTTGAATGGGCTGAGAAAAATGAGTTAAATAAAACCACTGGCCCATACTTAATGCGAACTGAAAACTGGTAGATTGATAGAAGTGTCAAACCACATTTTCTTGTAATATTTCACAAAAAACATTCCATGCATTAGAATCCATGTTTTTATTTTATATTTAACCATGAAACAATGTTGGCTTAACACTACCAGAAAATCTAAGAGGCAAGCGTTTGCTTGACTTAAAATTTTTAAATTTGCGAGGGTTTTGGAAATAGTCTCTCTACCTCCATGAGGTAGGGGTAAGGTCTGCATACAATCTATCCTTTCCAAACTCATGTATGAGATTGCACTAGGTATGTTGTTTTGTAAAATTTTGTTTATTTGGGGTAAGAAAGCTTTAATATATAAGAATAGACCCCTTCACACCAGCCCCGTGGCTATTTTGTTAGAGGAAATCGAGATTTAATGAGCCATATAACATTTACAATAACTGAAGTACTAAAATAAATTAATGTACCAATCTTTACATAAACTTAAAGTAGCATACCCTCAAAATCATACGAGCTAAGAACTAACAAAGAAACTACAAAACTACAACCTAGGATATTCTTCTATCGCACGATAAAAACCTTGCACATACTTAGTTAGCTATGAATGAAAAACCATGAGAATAAACACACAACCTAAGCACCATCCTCTTTCTTGATTCTGGCTCTTCAGTTATTAAGATTTAAGACAACATAAAGACATCCCTTGATTTGTTGTTTTTTTAACCCCTCCTGCATGAAAGATACTAAAATAATTTATTCTCGGAATTAAAATCAAGCATACAACTTAAATCAGTGAAGGACCTAAAACGACACCCCAATATAGAGGAGCACATGATGGAAAGTCAACACTCTCTTTTGAAGAACCCAATTTAAATCAAGATAATAAATTGTTAGCCACATGCAACCGTTAGATGCTATTGAAGTCCACATGTCTGATATCAAGCAAACTATATCTGGCATCACTGTGAGCTCATTTTTTGGACATTCTTTTTCTCTTGCATACATCGTCAAGATATTGACTTAGTTGTATTTCTTGATATGGTTTTTACAGTTGGATTTAGAAACAAATGGATGCCCCTGTTTCCTTGTTGCTCTATGAAACTAAAAGGATAAGTACGTCTAAATACAACTATGGACAGTTTCTCAGAGTATGTATTTCTTGATCAATTTGTTCGCATGGACACTCTTTTGTACAGCAACAACATACCCATACTTAGTGTAATCCTACAACTAGCTCTGATGAAAGTCTGTGTGTGGATCTTACCCTTCTCTATGGAGGTATAGTGGTTGTTTTCAAAAGTCCCTCGGCTCAAGTAAAGCATATCAAAGCAGTCTAAAAAAAATTCACAAGTAAATCAGACAACCGATGATCATTTGTGTTATTGGAATGTGATTCACAGTTGATGTTCCATCCATTGTGTCTACCAAAAAAAATTATCCAAAAAATTAAAACAAAATAAAATTGTTGCATTCAACTCCTACCGACTTAACCTTCTATCACTATTACAAGGCACTTTCACAAAAGTACCCCAAACAACAAAAGTTTACCTTTTTGCTCGTTTTCTAGTAGTGGAAGAACATAGCACAAGAATCCACTACAATCTCCATAGACATCTCTAGCTAAACCAAGAATCATATGACAAAATTCTTTGCTTTAAAAGAAGGGTCCTTTAGACCAAATCTCATAATAATACTCCTACATTTACTCTATTATTCTCAAATAAAATTGTGTAATGTACTCGGTAAGTATTTTGTTGAACATCCTCCATTGAAAAGGTAACGAGAGATATTCATTTCACATCCTTTATTTGCAAAATAACCTTACTGATTTCAACATTGACAAACAAACACCCGGATTTGGGAAAATCTAATTCAAGAGAGGATTTCAAACTTAACTTGAAAGTAAATAATACTATTCCATTAAAACTCTCTAAGCAAGAGTTATCACAGGAAACAAGAGATTGTTCAAGACTTCTTTTTAAAACTGGTAACTTTGTATTCCTCGGCAATAAGGGTATGTTGGCCACCTTTAAATATTTACACTTGACTGAAATTAATTATGTAAACATATGATACATGAGCCTAACTCAAACCCAAAAGCTAGCTCATGAGGGAAAGATTGTCCAAGTCTATAGAAGGAGTCCAATTTTCCATCCCTCTATTCATGTGGGACTTCTTAACACTCTCCCGCCTGTCCAAACCTTAACTAAAGCGTGAACACTATAATATGGGGGGCCCAACATCAGTGAACAAAGAATTTGGATGAGCCTAACTCTGAATCATGTAAATTTATGATACCTGGGCCTAACTTAACCCCAAAAGCTAGCTCATGAGGTATCCAATTTCCCATCCCTCTACCGATGTGGGACTTCAACAAATTACAAACAACCTATACAGTTCACTAGCTGTAGTTTTTCCTCCATATCTTGTTCATTACACCAAAAACCTAAAGAAGTGATGACCTTCCACTTGAATTTTTGTATTGTACATTCTTTGCCTTAAAAAATTCTTTCATTTCTTTCCTTCCAAATGTTTCACCATATCTTCAAACTTTTGCTTCCCCCTTCTAATCCAGACACTTGAAGATATGCAGTATGTTCAGGCATAGACCTGCTTACTTTGACCAGATTAATGAATAAAGCCACACTTGTGTTGTTATTCCACAATGTGGAAAATATGTGGTTATTTATCTCTAAGGCCTCCCTGCGTAATGAGCACCTTGACGCAATGTAAATTCACCTCTTCTGTGATGCTTCATGGGTCAGACAGGCCCTTCTGGCTACCAACCATGTGAAACACTTCACCTTTGTTGGTACCACACTCTTCCAGATAGACTTCTAAGTTCCTAGTGTCGTCCCTGCAATTTCAGTCTGCCCCCTTTTATACACTCTGTTCATTAAAGACAGTCCATCATTGTGGTGTTCGATATAATTTTGTCTGATTGAAGATTAATTCCTGGAAATGTCACATCCCAAAACACCCCCTAGATGTGACTGGCACCCGCCAATACTATCCGTCGGGAGAACCAAACATCTATACACATCCAAATTATCAAAACACAAAGATACCATATGTGCAACACTAAACCTCATCACTACTCATTAAAATAGAATAGTTAATAAACCAATATCCCATAGAAACTTTATGAAAATAAATAGTCACTTAACAAAATATTTCTAGCCCAAATCCCACAATAAGTTCATGGAGCATCTAATAGAGTGACGTGAGTTCAAATGTTGGGCATGCAAACCCCAAGAAAAAAAAAAGCTATGCTAGATAGAGCTGAAACAGTAGCCTCCACGAACAATTCGAACGCTTACCTCAGCAATAGAGTCCACGGGAACAAACTTATCAGCCACAAGTCTCATCCTTTACAACAGTATCTGCATTGACATGCAAGTAAGGAGTGAACTATATATAAATATAACGGATATACATAGATAATATACACGAGAATATACTTCATAATAAGCTCCTAAAGTTTAAACAAATGTTCAAAAGGGTCACTACATGTCTCAGTTCAATCCACACTCAAAACTTGTCATAAACGGCAGCGAAGGAAATCAACCCATCACTCCGACAAGTCCATGGCACCATATATGATGCTCTAAAATTATACTACGGTAGCATGTACAAAGCCCCTAACACATTACGGCAGCATGGGTATGCCCCTAACATATTACGGCAGCTATGTATGCCCCTAGTAATGACAACACGATAATAAAGATGGTATCCAACATCACACCACACATAACTTATAAAAATATTCGATATTCTTCTCAAAATAGCATATCTATGGCTAATTAAGGAACACCAACTCGGTCAAGCACATGCTTGTCCCAACACATGCACCAAATAAAGAAAAGTATATTTTTCAAAGCTTATTTGAAAAGCAAGCACTAAAGCTTAAAGTCTCACTTATCTTATTAATGACAAGTTCCACAATTTTGCACGCTTACAACACCCACCAAAATAGCCCCTACTTGCCTCAATCTATGAGAAAAATATTGATTATTGATATCAATTATGTTGGCCAAACTCAAGTTCCAATATCCCTAATCTTCAATTTTAGGGTTAAACCCTAATACCCAATACCTTAGACTATAAATTAAAGTAAAGGTATTCTTAATCTCATTGTTAAAACTTAATTGGTGAAAATTCTGGTAATTATGTTTTCAACTAACAAGAGCACACAACAACAAGAAAATACCTGCACTTTATCACCCAAAATAGTGGTGCAAAGATTAAGCTAATTCTGTGAATGAACTTCTCCGAATCACCTTGATGTTGTGTGGTTTTTTTCCCCAAAGAAAACAACGAAAGAAGCTGAAAAAAGACTGCCCTAATTTCTGTAACTGTCGTGTCACAAATTACATATATATATTTTTTGGGCTGGATCTTTTATTTATTTATTTTTTAATAAAAATTATTAGTGGTTAAAATTACCAATTAACCCTTCATTAAAAAAAATAAGGGTTATTACGGGAAATCCCCCAAACATTATCAACATTTCAGCTACACGTTAATTTCCCAGTTCTCCTTCCAAAAAAGGATCTTGTCACCCCTACACACTTTATAGTTTGCATTTGCCTTCAAGGCCAAACAGAAGGCTCTAATGGTCCTCCATACCCCCACTCCACAACACAAGTGTCTGTCACTTCATCCGTGCACCATTGCTCAACTTGGCCATATTTATGATGAATCACTTCTTTCCACAATGCCCAGTCTTCTGGTTTATATCTCCAAAACCATAACCAAACTTTTATTCTGCAGTCTTAGATTTTTCATCCTCAAACTTCCCTACTTTCTGCTTTGGTTGTATTGCTTCCCAGTTAACCAGATTGAACCCTTTTAAAGGCCTAAGTTGGGGGTGAAGAGTGAAACAAAAAAAGTTATGAGAGGCTTCATACCTACATTTGGGTGGAGTAGAAAAGTCATAGTCAAGAGCTCTGTTTTGGTGTAAATGAAAAAAATAAATAATGATAGGCATGATTGAATATTACCGTTAATACTGATTAATATTGTTGAGTATGATAATTTATGTGTGGTAACTTTCATAACGGACAATGCTACCTGGTGTTAGACTTTGATTAGTCCCTTGCTGGGCATGCAATAATCAGCCTTTTGGACTCCTTTGGGCCCCAATGTGGCATGCAAAATCAGCTCTTTGTGACTCCATGTCAACCCAATCTTCTATCTCTTGAGCTTGGATTTGGACACTTTCCACCAAAGGCCAGTGGAAATATGTCAACTAAGATGCTATCAGTTTGACTTGGCACAAAATTTAAGAAAAAAAGGAAACCTTTTAAAATTTGTGGTCTAAAAACATTCTTGACCATTTGTCTGACTATAAATCATTTTATCAAGGTTAAAAGAAAAATTTTGAAGTTAAATTGTTTTCAATTATAGAAAGGTGATATTCATTTAGGACAAACTTAAAAGAGAAGTGCGGCAAATAAATTGGGACGGAGGGAGTATACTTTTTTATCAAGATAGTACTTGCTTGTGGAATGAAGAATATCAAGATTATAACTGTGAGCCTTTGATCAAGATGTAGAGATCTTCGCTCGATTCTCCATCATGCTATGATGCTATTTCTAGAAGTTTGATCATGGTGAAGGGAGAGAGATGCAAAGAAAATGATGTGATTATGCTAAGGGAGCTCAGGCATGATCTATTACCAAGTTGGGTTTATAATGGCTTCTAAACTTTAAGAATATGGGTATAAGTTTTCGATACATATTTCACCTATTTTTAGTATGGTTTGTTGGATTGAACATATATTCAACCCAACCCATAATAATTGTGTGGGTTGGGTGTTTCACTAATAAAATTTGGAAGTTACTCTAACCATGGTTTGTTTATCAAGGACATGACATCAAGGAAACAAGGGAAGAGATAGCCATAATAGACATTCAAATGAAGAACAATGAAATGGGATGAGTTAGAGATACTTAAACTGTCAGGTGTCCTTTATGCTTCATTGAAGCAATTCATAAGTTATCCTTCATCGTCAATATTTTGTCGGTTTCTCCGTTTTTGGCATGTGTTGTGTCCAAAAGCACATGCAAGTGATTTGAAAGATCAATGGTCTTCTTCAAAAATTAGTATTTTGCTATTCAAGAGATAAATAGTTGAAGGTTTTGTTGTTAGCTATGAATATCTAAAAAAATTTGTAAAATGTTGGTTGTTATCAAATTGGAGAAACGTCCAGGTCTTGGATTTAATAATCCTGTTGAGTTTTCATATCGTCACACTTTTTGTTTTCCTAAGTTACTAGTTATAGGTTGATCTCACTTATTGAGCGTCTCCAACAATTCTGGTACTATTCGACTATTTATAACGTCTATAGTTCTATGGTCTTCGGTCAATAGTGAAGTGCTGCTAAGATTCATATGTATCAACTAAGCAAGGCTAAAGGGTATATTTCTATCCCAGTAGCAAATCATCCCCTTTCCCTTTAAATTCACAAACAACCCCTGCTTCTTATTACTACACTCACGAAGTTCAAATATGAGTCAATTTCGTCAAATAATCAAATAATTAGAATCAAGAATAAGTAGATAACTCACAAATGGAAAACTTAAATAAATATAATTGATAATCAAACACCAACCATCATGTGTTCGCCAAAATCCTAGAACTATAGTACTTAGCTACTCATAATTCTCTTATGGAGAAGATAATTCATCAATTCACACATAAATAATGAAAATAAAATAAAGAAAAGGAGCGAGACTATCGTTCTTGAGTCTTGCCCTAGCTTTCCCTTCTCAAAATCTGAATAATGATGTAAAAAATGTGAAAGGGACCTATTTATACACCCTAGGGGGCCTTGGGCTTTTAAAAACCCCAACGGACCCATCTATCTTACCAAAAATTTCCGAAATAGACTAATTTATCTTTACGACAAGTTCTGTATTTATACATTTTGTATATACTTGTATATAACTATATAAGTATTTTCCATATAATCATGAGGAGCCACACACGCCACTCTTGCTTTGCAAGTCTATGGCGCAAATGTCAAAACCAGGATCACAAATCCGGCTTTTCTTGCACCACTGCTTACTTTGCAAAGTCAAACGAAAACAGGGTGCCTTGCGCCACACCTTGCAAAGCAAACAGTTTGGCCATTTTCCACTTCTTTTGCGTTGCTTTGTGACGTCGATTCTTCCTTGATGTTTTTGGTCCCTTTTTGCTTCTTTTTTTTCTCTTGCTTAGGCTCCAAGTGCCTCAAGCCACTCCTACATAAGTACATATCAAAACATATGGATATTAGCACCATCCGTAGAATTAACACAAAAATACACGATAAAAACACTAAACATGAGGCAAAGAACATACACATTTTTGCCCGAACATCAATGTACCACTTGTATACGGCCTAGTTTGCCTCGTTATTATCAATGGAATCTTTTACTTGATTGAAAAACAAAATGAAAGGTGGAAATAGGCTAATCACTATGTATCATTTTTACCTTACTTTGTCTTTGTATCAGGTTCATTGACTTTCTACTGAAAACCTTGAGATATAACTTGTTATCAGCTTATTATGTTTCTGACTGAATTACAGCCTTTGGTTGCCCAAATAAACTTGACCTTTTGAACTACTGAGCAGGATGCTTTGCCAACATTTCCAGATGCACAAGCATTTTCATGCATTGAGAGGGAGTTGGGTCGTCCGCTTGATACCATCTACTCATCTATATCTGCATCACCTATTGCTGCAGCCAGTCTTGGTCAAGTTTATAAAGCTCAACTTAAGTATTCGGGCCAGGTTGTTGCTGTGAAGGTGCAACGGCCAGGTATTGAAGAAGCAATAGGATTAGACTTCTACCTAATAAGGGGATTAGGCATGCTGATTAATAAATATATCGACATAATTTCAAGTGACATTGTTGCTCTTATTGATGAATTTGCTCGTAGAGTTTATCAAGAGCTCAACTATGTACAGGTTAGTTTTTGAAACATTCTCTTGGATAATTCTTTAAATGGATGGATATTGGATGATTTAGCTTTATATATATGGAGTCAAGGTAGTGTGGAGGAAGAAGAGCTGCAGAGTTGATAAACTTCTACAACATTCCTCTGGGTTTGAATGTTAATTTTGACAGGTTGATGCAGGAAGGGCAGAATGCAAGGAGATTTAAAAAGTTGTATGCTGACAAAGAAGATGTTCTCGTTCCCGATATTTTTTGGGACTACACAAGTGGGAAGGTATTAACAATGGAGTGGGTTGAAGGTGTTAAGTTGAACGAGCAAGAAGCTATTGAGAGGCAAGGGCTAAAGGTTTTGGATCTGGTGAATACAGGCATTCAATGCAGTCTCAGACAGTTGCTTGAGTATGGTTATTTTCATGCTGATCCTCATCCTGGGAACCTTCTGGCAACACCTGAGGGGAAGCTTGCTTTTCTTGATTTTGGGATGATGAGTGAAACTCCTGAAGAAGCAAGATTTGCTATTATTGGTCATGTTGTTCACATGGTCAATCGGGATTATGAAGCGATGGCTCGTGACTACTATGCTTTAGACTTTTTGTCTCCTGATGTGGATGTTTCTCCAATTGTGCCAGCACTGCGAGGCTTCTTTGATGATGCACTTAATTCAACAGTGAGCGAGCTAAATTTCAAGACTCTTGTAGATGGTCTGGGTGCTGTGTTATATCAATATCCCTTTAATGGTGAGCTGCTGGTCTTGCTATCAGATATATGCTGATCAATATTCAAAATGCTTAATGGAAAATATTTTTCAGTTTTCTTGCTTTCCCATAAACTTTAACAAGATATTGTTGCAAATTATAAGTCAAGTCAGTTGTTGTATCATGCCTGACATTGCCGCTTTGGCTGTTTGAAATTCATGCAGTTCCAGCTTATTACGCGTTGATTTTGAGATCTCTCACTGTTTTGGAAGGTCTAGCATTATATGCTGATCCTAAGTTTAAAGTATTGGCTGCTTCATATCCATATTTTGCTAAAAGGCTTCTTACAGATCCTAATCCATATCTGAGAGATGCACTTATTGAGTTACTTTTCAAGGATGGTAGATTCAGGCAGGCATCACTCTTCCCTTTTTTCCTCCCTAACTGAATTCAATCTTCTGATGTGCTGCTAACAATGTGAAGCTCTTACTCTTGGTTATTACAGGTGGAGTAGACTTGAAAACTTGCTTGTCCAGGGAAAGAAAGACAGAGACTTTTCTGCAAAAGATGCGTTGCAACCTGTCCTG
Organism: Solanum aculeatissimum; assembly: GCA_038996855.1. Lineage (NCBI taxonomy): Eukaryota > Viridiplantae > Streptophyta > Magnoliopsida > Solanales > Solanaceae > Solanum > Solanum aculeatissimum. The sequence continues at coordinate 3,665 of JBCEWC010012461.1, read as the reverse complement.
AAGTTGTTGTTGGGTCCAGATGGTAAAGAATTAAGGGATTTGGTTATTAAAGAGGCAATCCGTGTCAGTGAAGCTGTTATTCTGGGTTCAGCCATTGAATCATTTAATTCTGTTCCTGTTCCCATGAGGACTTTTGTTTTCAATGGAAATGCAAGTGGTCCCTTTACATTAAGTGCTGTTGAGCAACAGAGCTTAATGGAACTTAGAGCACAGGTGATTAGGATATGGGGACTTTTGCAATCCTCAGATAATTTTGATCCGAATCTTTTGCAACCAATTTTGCAGGTTAGAAACACTCTCCTTCCATGGAATGTAATTTTGATGGTTTGATTCAAGTGGTTCATGCGTTCTTGCCTGAATGATGCAATATGGTTTCACACATAGTAGTAGTAATATAGTTATAGTTGTACATGGATGTGTGTGTGAATCTTTTGTTTTGAAATGCACTTGCCCATTGTTCTTCATTTAGTGTGAGTGGCGGGGAAGGGTGGGAAAAGGCTTACTATTGTTTTGAAATGTTTACTAGTGTTATATGCCATAGTAATAGCATTGTTGTGTTATTCATCATCATTTGATGTTTTCACCATTTTCAAGCTTCTAAGTGGTGTTCAGTTCAGAACACAGGAAACTGTGTATTTAAAAGTTCCAAAAATTTAACCAAAAAAATGGATTTCAACCAAACACCAATGAAGAAGGATGTTGTGTTTCTGAAGATAAAGAGTATGTGATTGTTGCTAATTGTTTTGACTATACTTGAGCAGGTACTTCAAGAACCAGAAGCACGCAGTATTGGAGGGCGTGTAGTTGGTGGAATATCTCAACGTCTTGCAGCGCGCTTACTACAACAAGTTCTTCGTGCTCCTGAAACAACCGCTTCTGCTGCATAATTGTTGTCTCGAATTTTAATATAAATGTCCCGTATACATATTTTAACCGGTCAAAGGAAGGTCATAGTATATAAATCATAGCAGATGCATCAATAATTCGTCAATTGGCTTTTAAAATTGAAATGTGCTCTGCTTGCGGACCGCCAATGACGATGTCTAGCACTCGGACTAAACGGAGGCGTATTAGATACATCGGAATATGTTTATTCGATTCTTGCAACTATACAGGACACGGACAAATGCAAAGTCATAATACTAGATTACCAAAAAAATAAAAAATAAAAAGCTAACTTCATTTTCTCTTTCTCTGCCAAGAAATTTTTTGATCCAAGTAAAGTTGGATTAAGTTTTGCCTCTTAAGGCAAGAGTTATAGAGCATGTCATATATCAAAATATAATGTGATAGTACCAAGTTTGATCATAGAGAGTAACTTGTTATTTTGAAGTTTTTGAATTGAATTTTGCCTTTAAGGTAAGAGTTATAGAGCATGTCATAAGTTAGACATAGCGAAATAGTATAACTATTGCCAATGAGGAATGTGTTATTTTTTTTTTAAACACTAAGTTATGTTTTGCCTCTAAAGCAAAAGTTAACGTGTTCTCCATAAGCTAGGCTTAGTAAAAAAATGGTATAGAAATTGCCCATGAGCAGAAGCGGATCTCGGGCGGGTGTCATATTGTAATGTTGGTCAAATCGATCAATTATTTATTTTTTACAATATACACATACATACACGCGTGTACGCGCGCGTTCTGAGAGTCGATGGTTTACCCTGGCGCAGATGTTAGCGATTTGAATACGCTTATCTCAAACTCGTGAACTTAGTCGATATAAAGCTTTATGATAACACCAAACTTTTTTTATTCGACGGTTCGATCTGTGATTTATCACTTATGGATGTTGATAAGATCCATCCATTTAGCAGCACTTTAGGATGATGGCATAGCTTTAAGAGTGAACGACGAAGTTCAAACGAGGAAAAACTTATGATGGATACTGTCAGACCCTCAACCCGATGGTTCGAGCGATTCGGGCTTGGCTAGTGATTTACCTGATGAGCCTAGCCAAGGCCCGTTGACTTCAGTCAAGATCAAGTTCAACTAAAGAAGACCTTGGCAGTGGCGTGGCTAAGGCATGCAAGGCAAGACGTGGTTAAGGCAAGACAAGGGCTGGGTATGCTAAGGCAATGCAAGGCTTGACGTGGATAAGGCATGACAAACTGGGCAAGCTAAGGCAAGGCAAGGCAAGGCTATGACAAGGCAAGGTCGTGGATAGACAAGTTTGAGACCAAGTGCTGAGCAAGGTCAAAGGTGCAGGGAACCAGACCCCAATGGCAAGCTGTGCAGGGCAGGACTTGTGCCATGGCACAGACACGTGTGCAGGGTCTGGGCATGGCACAAACATGCAGGGCAGAAGAGAATTTGGGCGCCAAGGGCAAGGCATTGGCGCCAAATTTGAAGGCTGGTTACATGTGCCATGCACATGCGTGGGCAGTTGGCGGTTATATTAGTTCCTAGTCGTTTTTGACATGTCAGCATGAGTGGATAAACTTGTATATTCGAATTTTAACCATGTCTATCAGTTGAGGATGTCAACTGAGTTGGCAGGCACATGACTGGGCATGTTGTGGCTTATCTATAGGCACAGACAGTCAGTCTGGACAGCAAGAGGGGCCTAGACGAAATTTTGTAGGCTAAGTGTTTTGTGCATTCTTTGTTGGCACGAGTTAATAACAAAGTTGGGAATTCGTTCCTGTACTTGCTTGTGTTCTTATTTCGTAGTCAGGGTTTGTGTTGGGACCGGATCAAGGGTAGGCAAAAAGTAGGCTGAGTCTAAAGTTGTTAGGCTGCCAAGTGGGTTAGATCGCAAGGGTTGACCCCATATCAACTGGTATCAGAGCGAAGGTTATTTCAACACGAATATGGCTGGAGGAAATTCGTATAACGAATTACGAGAAAAGGTTGCACGTTTGGAAGCCATTTTGGGCATGACAGACACTGCAGACGGCATGACAGATGTCCTGACACAGATACAGGGCATCAACACTGCAATGCGGACATTTTGTGGTACTGTGGATGGTCAGTTGGCCGAATTACAGACTTTTCGTAATTCTGTTGATGCACAAACTGAGGGTCTGAAGAGGGAAAATGAAGATCTGAAGGCGGAAGTCAATATTCTCCGTTTGGATGTTGCAAATATTCCCAGGGGAGGTGAACAACATGCCAAAATCAAAATTCCAAAGCCGAAATCATTTGATGGTATTCGTGGGGCAAAAGAGTTGGAAAATTTTCTGTGGGACTTGGAGCATTATTTTGCTACTGCCCATGTTCCAGAAAATGATAAATTGACCATGGCAGTCCGCTATTTTTGTGGGGATGCCATCCTGTGGTGGCAGACTAAGTGCGCTGACGATGATAATGCCAACAGGCACAGGGTCAATACGTGGGTGCAGTTGAGGGAAGCAATGCGCGAGAAATTCCTGCCAAGTAACTCTTCTTGGGTTGCTAGAGACAGATTGAAGCGTTTGAAATAGGTGGGATCGATAAGGGATTATGTGAAAGAATTTTTGTCATTGTTGCTGGACATTCAAAACATGTCAGACGAAAATAAGTTGCACAATTTCATTTCCGGGATGCAAGGTTGGGCACAAAACGAGTTGCGCAGGCAGAAAGTGCAAGATCTGCCTAGTGTCATTGTTGTTGTTGATGCCTTGATCGATTTTTGGTCAAATAATGTCATCACTGACTCATCTCATTCTTCTAAGTCTAAGAAGAAGG